>JANEHU010002988.1:0-70329 GCA_027563435.1 Nasonovia ribisnigri | reverse complement strand
AGTAGTTATAAATTAGCGATATTGATAATTTAATATGTCTATATATATATATAATATGTCTATGGTTAAGATAATTAAAACGTATACAATATGCGTTACGCGTTGCACGCATGCGCATAAGCATAAACACGCAAACTTTGGAAGGCTATAACTTCTAAAATAATAAATTGTTTCTGGTAAAATTTTTTTACACCATCGTTTTAAGTATAAAGAAATAAGTTGCTTGCAAAAAAAAAAAATTGAAAATCGTGAGGGGGTCGGTAACATTGGTTCCTTTGTTTGCTATCTTCTAAGGTATGCATTAGTGCACTAGTGCATTTGATGATGTTAAACCATCTTATAATTATTACAAAGACGATTTAAATGAAATCGCATAGTTTACGGTTCCACATTAAAAGGAGAATTTGAATACGAAATAGAACATAGACAAAATAGAGCCAACCAACCCACTGTATGCATTAATTTATTGCCTAGATGAGATATATCTCCCAGTGTTAAAATATTTTTTAAAATACACTCAATTTTACCTGTGACAATAGGCGTCAATAGCTTCAGCTGAAAGAAGCTTCTTTATTCTGAAAAGTATCAAAAAATATTTGAGAAATTATGTTAGTGAAATTAGATGAAACAGCACTACTCATTACATCAATAGGAATTCATTTACATACATATAGGTGAAAAAAAAATGACCGATTCATTTCTAAAATTGAAAGGCATATAGATTTAAATATTTTGACTAGATTATTATTATTACATTTATTATCCTTATCATGACTTATTGATTTTAATTATATCTGGTGCTAAGCCGTTTATTTGGATTTTACTGATAATCCAGTTTTAATTATTATTTTATATTCAAAAATATATTTTAAAAATTTACTCAATGTTTCATCATTCTAAAAAATTGTAATGAATAATGATAGAATTGTGCCCCCCCCCCTCCAAAAAAAAAAAAAAAATTATAGCTACAGTATCTACTGAATGAGAGTAGAAAAATGTATGTGTTAGGAATAATATTAGAAATAAATAAAATATATCACTGATTTTCAGTTTCGATTGTTATTATTTAATTACTGCATTATTATACGTATATTACTGTACTCTAGAGATTCAAAGTGGACATTAAACGATCACGTGAAGTCGCTGTTTTCAAAATATAAGTGTTGGCGAATTGTTTATTGGTCTCTGTGGTCAGAGTGCCATTTCATGAGGTGTTCACGTTGCCAACACATGTATCCAGTCAAGAATCAAAGGTGGTGTCAATTCCATACGCAACAGCCACAGTATTATCCGGTTGAAAACAATCGATATCTTTACTATCCTATTGGTAACAATTGTTTCTAACTTATATATAATAATATTGTTGTGTAGTAGCTACTATAGCTAGATAAAAGCAGTGGTGTACCGATTTGTGGTGAGGGGGTAGTGGTTTAACCGACCTCCCATGAGAAAAAATCACGTACCTAACTATAATGATTTCTAGTAGGTACATCTTGATTTATTCCCGGAAATTCTGTGTACACCACTATATGGCACACTGTACTAGTGAAACTAATTTTAGGGTTGTTCACACATTTTAAAGATCACCTTTTTTTTATGAATTTTCATTTATTATTGTAACTATATAAATAAAATTGTAAAATTAGCGGGGGAATGGATTTATGGAGCATCTCACCACCTCGTCGTATTAACTTATATATTTTTTTATATTTTAGCAACTAATTTGCATTCTAGCACGATAAACCAATTTTATAAAATGTAATACAATATTAATCATGTAAAACGTCAAAATTGTGTCATATGTTACTAAAAATGAATATAACCAGTAGAATGTGTCTCTACATAAAACTTATTTGTATATTTTTAGGTCGTTATCCATGTTGCAACGAAAAAACTTTTAAATACGAGCCCATCAAAAATCCATTTGTAAGTTTTCACAAAATCTTAAAATTTGTACAATTGTCTGTACCTTCTGCAGAAGAATTATTTATCAGTGTGTATTGATTTATTTTGCTTTAGTTGGTTCGTAATAATAAGCTTGGTTGTTACTGTGGCATTGTAGATCTGAGTTGTGTATAACTATAACTGTATAGGTATTATGTTGGGTCGAGTAATTTAAGTTTAATAAATACTACTCCAAACACTCAATTAATAATCTTGACAATTAGATATTTTATATAGACAAAACTAAGAGACCATAGTATTAGACATGTTTTTTTAATGTTTAATTTATACTCTGCATTATTCAAAAACGTTTTGTATATTTTATTTTAAACAACAGATATTAAAATTTAAGATGCAAAAGCGGGCTAAGTTAGCGTGAGCTTAAGGGGGACTGGGGAGCTAAGTTATTTACAATTAAATAATCAGATTATCCACTTATGAAAAATAAAAAAAAATGGAGAATTATGTATGTGTGACGTGTATGGTGGGTTTTTGGCGTTGGGGTGGGGCTTAGCTTCTGATATTGTACATACCTATACAAAAATATGGGAAATATAAACTTATTTAACTAAATTTTCACAGGCAATTATTGCAAGTGACGAACATTAATATAATATGATTATATTATATTTTTGTTTTACCTTTGCATGTACAATTATTCTTGCTGTAGCAATATTACCATATTGATTAAACGAACTGTTTGTGTAACGTTAATTTATAACACAAAAAAACAGCATAATGCAACATAATATTTTTATGTTAGATCCAGTAACAACCTACGTGTTTTGCTAAATGTAGTAGGCATGTTACACAAATATAATATAATATTTAACGATTTATCTTTGTATAATAATCTCTTTTAATTGTACTAAGCAAATAATAACATTATACAATATAACAGAGTCAAGTGTTTATCGTATTAAACAAAATAGTTTATTATCTATATTATGAATTATGCAAATACAAACAGTCTTGATGATGGGCTTTTCGGCGTTTTATTTAGTTAGCGGATTGAGCTAAGTCCTGTCGTGAACGTACATTTATTTGTTTAATGATAATATTTTTATACAAACAAATCGTAAAGTAACAAAAAGTTTATAATAATTAAAAATACTATTAACACGATTAACATTGGCAGGCTCATAAATAATTGTTATGTATTTTGTTTAAACAGGGTTGTCACTATCGAGAGCACATTCCGTTACTTGAACATACAGCCGAAATAGAAACATATAAAGTCATGCAAATGTTCCCGTCCTTAACCATCACCGACCCACCTATGTTTTTCTCGAATGGGATTTCAAAACTTATGGATGTACATGGTAATAGGCCGTTGTTCAAATGAAGATGACGTGCCATTTCTGGCATATGCTGTTGTTACCGACGATTTTAATTTTACCTTTGACCTACTTTTTAATAAAGATGCCATTCAATCCGACAATTTTAGAAAAAAACACTAAAAGCTCAAAAACAAATTAAGGTAGATGACAAAATTGATAGATTCACCACAAGCTTGCTAACCCCCATTTTCCTTTAATGGTAAATTTGTTAAAATTCTGAATTTTTGAATTTTTAAGTATAGGAACTTACTACTTACGGACCAAGTGTTTAACCAAATACTTAAAGATTATTTGCACCAAGTGTCAACATACATTTTTTTCAAATGAAATTCAAAACTTAATTAAAAATGTAAATTGTTGAGCATATTACTTTTTTTTTGTAAATTTTTGACGTATGTAAATCGAAGTTGTAACAAGTAGTTTTAGAGTTATTTAATTTAGTGTTTAAAGGACAATAGGTTTGGAAGACACCTAAAGGACTACAATGATTTTAAATCTATAGTAATCAATACTAATCAATTAACTTTTTATACATTTTAAAAATGTTTTAAATTTAATTATAATAATGCTAGATTAAAATATATTATATTTATTTTATATTTGTGTAAAATAATTTTAAGGACTATTATTTTTGGTACCTATACTATTCGTTCGAGTTTTTTTGGATATAGTACCTGCATAAAATTTTAAAAAAAAACTCTTGCTTAGTAATTTGCAGAAAAGAAGGTTGGTTTTCATTTGAAAAAATAAGTTTGTATTGATGTCACATGACACTCTCTACATTATAAAAAAATATTCGAGTATTTTAAAATAGTTAAATATGATTTTAAGTATACTAAAATGTCCAAATATCAATATAATTAAAGAAAAATGGGGGTGAACATGCTTGGGTGAATCATATAGGGTGGTAAATGATAGTTAGCCGAAAATTGTGTGACGTAATACAATATTATATACAAAAACCAAATTCTACGAGAGAGCTGATTTAAAACAAAAGTCGTATTTAAATTTTTTTTTTGTTATCATAAAACACATTTTATGTAAAAAGTACAAAACATACTACAGATTAACTAGTTTTGGATCTTTATAGGCTTTTAGTAGTTCATGTTTTTCACTGTAAAATGGACGTTTAATAGGGTATTTTTTTTTACTGTACAGGGTTTTGATGGACATGTTTATACTACAAACTGTAAATTTCTTGTCAACTATTAAAATATAATATAATGATAATAACTTTAAAAAAATATACTTTAATATTTAAAATAACTTAACTTATAATACGTATTTATATAAAGGTCAAACTGTATTTGTCGACAATATTGCACCACATAAATTGCCAGTTTTTAAAATCAGTTTAAGAAATGTTTTCAACCGTCGGAAATGACACCGTCAGAAATAGCACATAACACATCTGAGGATGCGTGATTGTCCGAATAATTGAATACTTTAATTTTTAATAATTATTCTTTTTATACACGTTTAATAAACAGGCGATGTAAAGAGCAATGATCAAAACACTACGGCTTGGCCTACTGAATCTCATCGGTTCGCTCCGTTTATTGGTATAATATTATACTATACTCTTATAACTTTTAGTTCAGTTTTATATAATATAAGGCATATTAATAATATTATATTATAATATAGAAAACAAGTAGGAGCACATGCGTAGAATTTGCATAGTTTATAAACGTGTTTCTGTGTTTTATTTATAGCTTCAAATGAAGGTACGTCTAGGAAATCTCAGGTTTGGTGGGATAATATCGTGATGGGCACGTCGTCGTACAAGAGACTGCTGTTGACGGAATTGTGGGACAAACCTTTCGACAAACGACCCGTATCGCCTAGCACAAGTAAGATATATTATTATAATTGGAACCGGATTTATATGCAAATGCATATTAATTTATATTAATTGACAAATAGCAAAAACTATTTCGACCCTTGCGTGTACAACGCGATTGTTACGTCTATTCTGTTACGAATATAAAATAGAGTAATGGAAACCAATTTTTTTCGATAAGTAATTCCTTAAATATAACGCGTTTCTGTTTCAAGTATCGAGAATTAACAATTTTAATTAATCGGAAAAATAATAATAAGGTACCTAGGTAGGTACTTCATAAATAAATATATATTATGTACTTACCTTCCTAATATATTATTATTTTAAATTTTAACTCGTTACTATTCAGTTTTCAATGTTTTGAAAAAGCTATTTGGTTGCACGGTACTTTATTAATTAAAATTTTTTTTTTTAAACTGCACTTTAGGTCTTTGATTGAGAAGAAGTTAAAAAAGTACCATGTAACTACTGTTTTTTTTTTTTTTGTAGTCTGAAAGTTACTTTTATCTCCAAGTACTAACTAAAGAGTAAAGAAAATCTTAATTCGGTTTTTAAAGTAACTTACACAACACTGAGGTCAATTCGAGCACTGATAGTTAATTATACATTGGCGATACGCGAATACAATTTACTGTGAGAAATGTCATTATTTTATCTGCCCCAAAATAAAAGGTGACAATAACGTCTACGAAGCAACCGAAGTTCCGTTTAATGAAATCAATTCGTCGTTCGGATCATCAATTGAAGAAGTTGAAGATTCTTTGTCGAGTTTTAGTGACAGTGATTCGGCTCATTCTGAAAAGACAACTTCTAACAATAGACAACAAAAGATAAAACGGTCTTCGAAAGCCATAAGAACACTGAAACAAAGATACAGGTAGGTCCGTTATATTTTAATACATTCTGAAATTATTGAAATAATATATAATATACACTATACAACGTTTATACAATATATTTGTTAAGTAATTAATGACATTTTTTTATTTCAAAGATATTCTGGCACTTATCAATGGTCGTCAACGGCTCCAATGCGTTGTAATCAGGACAATCAGAGAGAATACGAAGAACGCTGTTTTAGGCAAATCGTCCATCAGCTATTCCATCAAAACAGCAATTCGAACGTGGAATGCAGCCGAGTGTTGACTACTACCAACAACCCTGATATTGGTCAGCGATCTGGTAATTATAATATGGTACCACGGTGAAGTATAGGTACCTACAACCCAGCACATTGTATATTATAATATTGCGTTCTTCATTATCATGAAGATTAGTTAACGAACAAATTGATGATTGTTTGGTTTATGTATATTTAGGTGGTTATTTTGTAAGACTTGAAACCGAACTTCTATCAAAAATCGACCCGAAAAATGCTCAAAGACCGACGAGTACCGTAGAGACGAAAGGTGTGCTATCGAAAACCAAGGTGAAGAAAACACTCAAACCGCCTAGTTCTTAACCTTAAATTATATTAAAAATCATTGTTACAATTATCATTTAGAAGTAATATATAATATATTTGTTATCGTTTTAACTGAAGAAGAGCTTATTTTATGGTACAAAAAAAACTTAAATCAATAATTTTATTAAACTGCAATTGCACACACACAAAGAAATATTATGGATTAGGTACAAATATTATATTATTAGAACTAATTGATATAATTTACACAGAAACTGAATTATAACATAATTTTAGTAAACTTTATTGTATTTAGGTATATAGGTTGAAATTGGATAGGATGAAATAACAATAATTTTGATATAGATGGTCTAAAACTTGAAACAACATATTATAGTAAATATATTATATAACTTATAAGGTTACCCATTGGTTTGGTCGCCTACTTTGCGACTAGATAATACACACACACATATATATATACACAAGCACTCATACGTGAAATCACACTTATCAATATTATCATAAGTAATAGGTCATAATAATGATATACATTACAATAAATAAGGACTTATATGCGATTCGATAATAAACATTAGGAATCAATTACCAAATGAATCAATAAAGATGTGTTATAATATTATATATTATGTAAATACCAAGGGCAGTAATCACAAATCTTAACATATTTTATATTATAATATACAGGTAGGTACCTATATTTTAGATACTGCAACAAATTTATAACTATACCTAGACGGTGTCACGGAGAACTACAACGGAGAGTTACAATGTAACAATTGTTAATGCATATTTATTTATAATTATGATCTTACGCGAAGGATTAAGAATAGGTTATCGCTGTTTATTTGACATTCTCCGATAATCAGGTAAACACATAATTGCAGGTATTATAGGTGTAATATTATATTTCTAAATAATTGTATTACCAAATATAACGCAGTCCGACACTTGACATAGTTAAGCGATATGTATTTGGCAAACGCGTAATTAAATATATTTCAAACAAATAATCTAAAATACATACTTCTAATACTTATAAGTTATAACTAAACTAAATCGTTCATAGACTATACATTATAATATAATATAGACTCTAATGACTCTATAAAAAAAAAATTACAATTTAGGTACCTACATTAATATAATAGTGTAGATACAATAAAATTTTTTTATGACATTAGTACGCGAAATAATATATATACACTTTTTGTGTATAGGTTAATAATATGACATTATTTACCTATATATATTATATTGTTATTATGAGGCAAGAAGAACGTTTTTTTGCAACCCGATTGCGAGTAATACCGGGCTATACAGTTCAATATCACAATATATATAGTGACCTATCAATATTTTATCGATTTTCATTGGGTGAGTAAAAAAGTTTACTACCTACCTATCTATAGCTTTAGGTAATACACAAAATGTCTTGCGCACACACTCGATTAAATTATATAAGACAAGGCAACGGCTATATGATTATTACTATTATGGAGTTACGCAATATAAAACAATTTATATATATAAGTAAAAATAGAGTAAGGTAATAATGATATAACTTTCACGAAAAGCTGGGTGTATATAATAATATAAATAACAGGAGCCACGTGCGGACTTATCGACTTAGGTATTATTTTCCAAACGAAATTAGCTGGCATGATATATAGACACACCGGTGGCTTCTGCAGGTCACATCATATTTATTAACTATAATACAATGTACTTTTCGAATCGAGAGCTTTGGCAATTAATTTAGTATATATATAATCATTATATATATATAAAATATAGAATATACGCATATGTATAATATAGGTTGTACAAAGACTCGATGATAATTGGTATTTCGTTGGGGGGGGGGATGAAATGGGACTAGAAGACCACAAAAAATGTAATTTACTATTTTATATAATATTATACACCGAAGCAAATTAAGGTACAGATAGTATTTGACGCAATATTACGTAATTCCGCGTCACCTATTTTATCAAAAGTAGTTCCCACTTGGAATTTTTATTCGAATATTTATTGTAGCTTTAAAAAAATGTATTTATGTTTTAAATCATTGTATCCAAACTGCAATTCCGGTATAATAACATTTCGTAAGCTCATACGGTCTTTTAATTTTAATTTTCGTGATGATTGGTGGCGAGGGGGGTAAGATTGTAGTTATATTATGCGGCGTGGAAGACGTATATCCGTTGATGACTGTTGATGATGAGGAGAGGGGATGGTCAGGCGTTGGTTGCAGGAGAGATGATAATGGGCAGTGGTTCAGTCGTGGTAGGAGACATAAGACTCCAGGGGCTTGGGCAGGTTCAGCTCGGCCACCGTGTCGGGGTGCGCATTACCGTTGCTGCCGCGGAACAGCGATCGCCGTATGGACTTGCGGCATAGCTGCTGCAGCGAGTGCGGTTGCACCCACTGGGGTGCTAGGGCCTTTTTGATCTGGAAGAACACCGGTCCGAATATATTGTAACACTGAGCGTGACTGAACATGGTACGCATGACGTGCGAGTGCATCCTGGTCGGGTCCTCGCCCATTGACTGGGCGTGTCGTGAAAAAAAAACAAAAAGATTAGGTAATTAATGTTTTAAAAAATAAAAGAAGAAGGACTGCACGTCAACATGTTATTATATATATTGACATTTATCAATAATCAATACACTCGGTAAGTATGTAATACACTAAAACAATATAATATAATAATATAACCTACGCATTCTGTAATAATATAGCAGTTGGAGTTATTGTATAAGTATGCAGTAGCACACACGAAGGTTTTTTTTTTTTGGTATAATTAATGGACTAGACGTGTATTTCACATAAAATGTTGATACCCCAATAGGTGTAATATACGAAAGCGATACATTTGAATACTTCAGCACAAAGTTCAATTTTTGTGTTTTGAAATAAATGATTTAAAATAGATTAAAGCAGTATCTATATAACACTACAATATAACATTTACAGTAGGTAGAGTAAAACTGCAAGGTATAGGATTAGGACTCACTAAAATTTAAATCCAATGAAACTTCCTTTATTTCAACTTTAAAATAGGTAGTTTAAATAATTTTATTGATGAATACGGCACGGACTTATATGAATTTTTTTTTTTTAATACAATTTACAATACCTATGTTACTATAACCAGAACAATAAGTAAATTTGATGTAAAATTGTATGGCTTGAAAAAAAAAGACGGATTATAGAAGTCTTCCGATAAAGTTATATGCAAAAATAAATTTTTTATTGTAAAGTATAAGTACATATTTATATAATCAACATTTCAAAAATAGGTATACATTTCAAACCAACAAAATTAATATTTATTTTTATCATCTTAAAGAAATGGGTCCCATTATATTTTGATTGATTATTTATTATTGTTACGATTGGTAAATCGGTCCTATACTTCTATAATACATATAATCAGCATACAGGTGTTGTAGTGCACTCGTAACTCAAATATAAGTAGGTACAACACAATTGTACAATAAATGATAGTTTAAAACAATAAAATATACAAATTATATAGCCATACATTAACATAAAATCGATGCGACCCAAAGGTAGATTAAGTAATAATATAGCTTTGATAGCACCTAATAGCATGCGCCTTTCACTAAGAAGAGAAAGATTAATACATTTTTTAAGGCATATTAAAATATAATATTTAAAATGATTGGTTATTTTTATTTGTTTAAATGTTATCTTAAAATAATTTATAAATTATAAATTTAGGCATGTTCATACTATTTTAAGCGATATAAATAATTATTGTATCTTTTAAACGAGTACCAATACGAAGTTAAAAATAGTTGATCAGATTTTCAAACTGAAAATTTAAATGGTTCTCCTATAACATTGACGTAGGTATAAACATTCTTTATTATCAATACCCATTTTATATTTTTGTTGTATAGATGTAGCATCGTTATAGTTATATATTATCGTCATAGTTAAATCAACTAATTATTTTTTCGAAACTCAAAGGTTGACTTAGACAATTCTTTGAGATCATTTATATATAGTCCACTCTGTACATTTTAATATAATATATTATAATAACCTGTGAGAGTAGTGACAATGTGCGCAGGCAACTGTCGTCCATGCGCCTTCTGATCATGACGGAACGTAGAAACCAAGTGAATATGCTGTCCAGCGGACTTTCGATCGGGTCATCAGTCAGACATCTCTGTAGATCCGTCTCCGTTTTTGTGCGATATTCCTTCAGTAATTTCACGTAGTGGAGTCTAACTTCTGAATTGCAATCTGTCGGAAACGCAGAAAAGTTAATGAAATGCTTGATTAGCTGTATAGTAGATTTCACATATGTCTCGGCATTGAGTATAAGTCACTGGAATGGATGTGTTAAATTTGAACTCAATATTAAACCATTGCTTGGAAGAAATTATTTTTATCAGAGACTACAGTGTGTAAGCCTCTATTTTTAAGATATTTTATACTATATTATACTATATTTGTACTAATATTAAAGTAGTGATTTCAAATAAAATAATTTTCCTATTTGTCTTATAAATTAAAATAGATCATCAACAAATTATACAGGTTGTATGACATTTTAAGGAATAAGTTATTTTAATTTATAATGATATCAGGTGTACCTACATAACTAGGGCAAAGGACATTTTTTGATATTAACTATAGGTAATCAAAATATGCAAATAGGTACTTATATGCACTTATAATAACTAAGATTGGTTTGAGCATATTATGTAATTAATATTAAGAATAAAAACGTTTTAAAAAAGAAAGGCTTTAAATAAGACTCTGGCAATACCTAAGTCGACTCGAGTATGTATACTTAAATACTCAATCAACCCGCAGCCACCCCCGCAGTAGACGGTGGCTTTCAAATAAACAAATAGTATAAAAAGAATTATTGATCGTTGTACCTATTATTGATGAATGTTGTTTAAAAAATAAAAAATAAATATCTAAAAAAAAATGAATATACCCAATAAAATAAAAATAAAATTACGTAGATTGTGCATAACAAATATGCAATTCTAGAAGCTCTATCCCTAAATATAACCAATTACGTCAACATCACGACAACTTCAAAACGTGAAAATGATTAACATACAATTTTGAAATTTACATAGATAAGTATGGCAATTAATAAAATTTAGCTACTATATAATAATATATGGTATTACATTTGCAAGCCTTGGGAAGGTTAAACGATTATTCATATAACCATATAAATTCACGAAAAAACAAATATTTTATCAACAGTAATTGGAAAAAAAAGCAGGTAAGAGGATGTGGCTCTGAGGTACAAAAGGTTACAAGTGGGTCACTGTATAATGGATGGTATTACATTTGAATTCAATGATATAATATCATTGCATATGAAAAACGATTCTGGGCGGAGACAGTTTGCCATTGTAATTTTTATATTATATTTATATGGTTATTTATAGGTACTTATTATTAATACGGTAGGTAGCCGGTATGTTGAATTAATATTATAAAATTACAACAAAATAACTAAAATCGTTATTCTTGATTATTTAATATGTAATTTTGTCCAAATTTGAACATAAAATAACTATAAAAAAAATGTGTTTTTATACTTTTAAGATTTTTGGAACCTTGTTTTAAATTTTCAATCCTTAGCTATAAAAATTAAACATTCTATAAATTGTTAACTACAAAATCATTTTTAAATTTTAAATTTGATAAGTTTTGTCAAAAGTCGAATTTTAAATGGTTATAAAAAATTAGGCCCATTTATTTTTAATATTTCTTAGCTGATATTGTAACAATATATCAGGAGCATTGTATTAGATTTTCACGCTGTTTGATCCAACAGATAAAATTGAATTAATATTTATAGAAAAAAAAACTAAAAAAATTAGAAACTAAATTTGTCCGTTGACAGCTCATAAGTCAAAATATTTTCAACATTTTATCGTGTTTAGAAAATGCTAGTATAAATATTCAGTGAAAATTTCATGCATATACGGTAATTTTTTTTAGAGTCACACCAAAAACCAAAATCGATTTTGTCGAAAACTGATTTTGCGTAAAAATTCCCGTTTTTTTCTTAATATTTCTTTTGTTTTTCCCTGCGATTTTGAAAATTGGGATATTTGATACTAAAAACAAAATATGAATAATGACGTGTAATTATAATTATATAGTCTTAAATGATTTTCGGAACGTCTCACAGGAGAATCAATCTAATATTGCAATTTGATTTAATCATCAAAAATAAAGTAGGTATATGATGTATTATATGTAAATTTTCTAGAAAAGTGATTATAAAGTTCTATTATTCCTCTGGATTGATTGTTGTGTGTGTGTGCGGGGGGAGGGAAAATATCTCTTAAAAATAGTAGAGCTAGAGCTCTCGTTGATTTAATTTTAATACCCAGTTTGAGGTTATGGTTTGGTGTGGGTTAGCTTTGGGGTGAATTTTTCTGTGGTAGATCATCTCACCTTCGAGCCATACGGTTGCTCCACAGTTCAATAAGAGCCTAGTGATGTCTATAGCCTGATCCATGTAATGGACAGTGTATGTAATTAATGATCGACCACCGTTGTTCAACCAGTTTACGTCACTACCGAATTTCAGCATCATGACTGCGAACTGGTATGCGCGTTTAAACAATCCACAGTTCATTAGCCGCTTGGCGCCCAATATTAGCGCAGTGTTGCCGTTTTCGTCCACGGCCCGCGACCACCGGCGCAGCTGTGCGACCGTTGCGTTGGCCGAAGTCTCTTTCAATCGGCGCACCACTTGCATCCAATTTTTGTGGATATCACCTGCAAAGGATATAAGTTGTCATCGTTACCAACATTTATAGTTGTTCGTCACATAAATTGTGTGTGTGTGAGTGGTGTATAATGTGTATTGCTTACCCGAGACGATGTCGAAAAATATGAAGCAATTTGCGTTCGGCACGTTCGGATGCTTCAGACATTTCGGGCTGGACTTGAACCGGAAGCAAAACTGTATGTTAGCTATCTGTAATACAATCGAAAGGTAATTATGACGATCTACGTAATTAATGTTGATTTAAACGGGTTATATTTTATGGAAGTTCTTATAATTACACGCGTAGGTATTGCGTTAGACACTTAGAACTGATTTTAATATAGTATTCAGAAAATATTGTGGATACAATTATTCTCAGTGAAAGCTATTATGATTAATATATCTAAAAAATTAATATATTAATATATTATATTGTTGAAATTGTAGTAGGTGTACCCGCGCATCATTACACATTTACACCTGTCACTTGGCAGGTGTAAGTTTACATACATCATCATCGAAAAAGGTATAATTTATTGTTATAATTGACGACACAACGTTTATTCAGTAATTTAATAATCGTTGGTTTTGTGTAATTTATTTTGTTTTTAATCAGTTAAGCTCGTCACGTATTAATGTATTATGTACAAATCAATATATCCATTACCTAAATGAGTTAACGATGATAGCTTTTTTGTTTAAGTAGGTACTTCAAAATAAAAAATAACCCACTTGTTTTATGACTGGATACGAGTGTACGGAATAAAATACTCCTAACCCTAAGTCCTAATAAGCTAGCAATATTATCATAAATTATAAAGCAATGTTTGGAAATATGGTAAAAAGATAAATTGGTATAGTTAGTATACTTAATAAATATGTGCTATTATTCTTAAATGTTATCATTTTTAAAAAAATTACAGTTAATATCGTTAGTAAAATCCTTTTGTAAAACAACTCGTATATTTTAAAGTGAATACATTGTGTTTTCTTATTCAAAATTTCAGATAATAAAATACTAAATAATAGTAACTTTTCGTATATATTTATATTTACTGTATATCCCAAAGCAATAAGTTTACTATAGTTTTTAAATAATCGTTTATGTCTTTGATATTTTATAAAAAAAAATTAAGACCATTGTCCCTGGTGTAAGACATGCTATTAATTTAAATTTTGATTGTATTATAATTTAATAGTAAGTATTAATAACAATATACCGCTGGACGAGTTGCTATCAACGCATCATAGTCTTTGAAACAAAATAACTGCAACTTATCACCAACCAGCCTCCATTCTCTGAACGCACACCTGCTGCAACAACCTGCTTTTAACAAAAACCAAAAAACAATATCATTAAACATTCAAGTTTGTGTATGCGTGTAATATATATTTCCACGGCAGCTGGCAGGATATATTTTAAAAGCAGGGAGATCTAATCGCATGTGAATGATATTTAGTACCTACCTTGTCATTCGTTATATTAGTGTACAGTAGTAGTTCATGAAATTATAGACAGTAGTACAGTAAATAAATAAAAACGTAGAAATATAACTTGAAGCTGATTATTAATTGTGTGATACGAAATGTTGAGTGTGCAATACAAAATTAACGAGTACGCAGTAAAACGGCAATAATATTGTGAAATTCGTTTTTTGTTTTTATTTTATTTTGATTCACACATTTAATTAAAATTATTATAAAATAAATCTAAAATCAATGTTTATATTGATATACTAGAAAATTTATGTTGAATAATTATTAACTAGATTAACTAGAACATTGTACAACCTGCAATACATCGTCAAGCTCCAAATACAAAATTAAATTATTACTTAATCAAAAACAGACTTTCACAATACCCTCTAAAACATCTGATGGATTCAAATTTGTTTTCAAAATTAAAATCAATTAACTCTCAATATCTATTACTTAGAGTAAATTATTGTACCATTTGTACCTAACAAATTAGCAAACATCTTTGGTCATCAGTCAAGTTGCAGATGTTTGAATGTTTAAATGGTGGTTGATTACAGTAGGTATTGTATTTGATAAATTGGTACACATTTGCAATCGTTCCACAGTTCCATCAACCATTTGGAGACATGATAGTCGATAATGTTAATCTATGATCTCATTAGTAATCCCGTTAATGAAGTTTTAGGTATAAAAAAGTATATACTATATTCTTACAAAAAACATCATACGACGTTATTGCGGGCATGTGTCATGTACTTAAGTATAATGCAAGTATATACACCCCGTATAATATATGGATCACCCCAATTCATTTTAACATAAGAAACTTATTATTTCAAAAAATAGGTTTTTAAAATATTTAGTTTACATAATTTTAAGTTGTTATGTAACATTTTTAAGAATAAAAATATATTTTTTTTAAATAAAATATATTTTGTGTTATTTTTTTTTAATTCAAATACTCTTTTGAATGACATCATACATTTTTATTTCATATTTCTAAGCAGAAATATTATTCAAAATATTTTGATCTATAATCAATTAAAGTTTAGAGTGAATACACCCCACTCATCTTAACATCAAATATTTATAAGTTATAACTATAGATTTAAAAGTAAATTGTATTTTTTTCTAATGTACCAAAACATTATTTGGCATGCATAAAAGTTTCATAAAAAAAAAAATTATCTTTGAGTAAATTTGTTTTATGTTTATAATAATGAATATCATTTTATAAACTAGACAACTAAAAGAAGACAAAATAAAATAGGTATTTGTTATTTTGCTTTTTCATATTTTATTTTATTAATTATGCTTTTACCTATGGAGGCCGCAGCATGTGCACTGCACAACGGTCTGAAAATTGACGAGTGAAAGTTTCGTCACTTGCACGCAGAAATGAGTAATATAATAAATAATAATATAGTTAGGTCGTTTTACTGACTAGTATCGATAACGATAACGTCAAATCAAATTTTTTTATTTTACATTATATTAAAAACTATTTTTAAGAGCAGTATTTAAAGTTTTGTATGACTTGAATAAGTGCATTAGATGCTATTTTTGAAATGTATTTTTCTTGTTTTTGTGGCATTTAATCCACTTTGTACTCGACCAAAGTTCATTTTTTTTGTATTGAAGTACTCTAAAACTTATTCTGCTTTAGAATAACTAGTTAAAATTGGTGTTTTTAAAAAAAATAAAAATAAAAAATAGAAAAAACTATGTTTTCATAAACTTTAATAGTTGTTGAAATAAGGAGTGTCTTATACGTTAAAAGAATCACCCACGATATATATATATATAAGATATTGCTCAAACCGCAAACATACTTTTGCATTCTCCTCCATGCCATTCGCCGGCGATTATTTTGTCAATATCATTGTCCGCCGACGATATACACAATGTGGACACTTCCGCCTGACTCTCGGGCTGTTGGCTTTCTGAAGACGGGCCACCAGAAGCGACGTCTAACTGCAATGAAGCCAGCGGATCGTCGCTGCAACTTTCTGCACCCTCGGTCATAGTGTCATTTTTGTCACTGCGATAAAAATTAAAAATATAATATTAATAAGTGTTTTAAAAAAAATATAACCAGTTATATAACAATTAAATTATTACGATGATTTTTTAAAAATATAAACTTTATGTAATATTTATATTTAGTCCTATATTATGTTTATATATTAAATACTCATATAACCTATCTTTACAATTTTTTTTTGTTGGTTTTAAGTTGTTAACTACTTATATTACAAAAACTTCTTCAGAGCGCTAAGGTCAATAAATGTTGCCCTGAAAAAGTTTCTCAGATTCTTTATAAGGTTCAACAGTTCGAGAACCGCTGATTAGTTTGCTTAAGTAATTATATTTAATAAAGTTGAATATTAATAAGTTATGATAATAAATAATAGTTGGTATACGCACTATACGATATATAGTAATTATACTTGTGTTTCTATTGTCATTTCTATATGTCTTACACTCTTACCGTATGTAACCAATACATATTATGTACTAACCTCAAGCTAGTTTTTACTTAAAGTCAATGTTTAAAAATAATTGAAAACTTAAGATAGGTTTATAAATCCTATAGTATAAATGTATAATATGTGAGATATAACATACATCAAATTATATATCTTATACACTTAAATAAGTAGGAGCGTTATAAACTATATAATACTTTATCAGAATTATTGATAAATGATAATAAACTAGGAGGGTACTTAACATAAGTATTAAGTAGAATTGCTAATAAACTGTCGCTATTTTATTGGCCCGATAAAATAAATGTTAATCATTCAAAAAATATAAATAATCAAACGATTATATTGAAGTACAATAAACGGCACTTACGAATTTAAAGATTATGCCAATTACTGTGTCACTGAACTTTATAATAATCGAATATTTAAACACTATAGGTACAAACGTTATATTAAAATCGTAAGAAATATGATATATATGTATGGTATTAGCTGTTTTATTATTTATATTTCAATTAATAAGAAAATAATAATATGTTTATAGAAATATTGTAGTATTTAAAAACTTTAATTTAATTTATTACACATTAGGTATTTCACTTTTCGAACAAATCATGTTACGCAGCTGCAATGCATAGGTTATAGGTATACCTGTATTGTGTATATTATTCATGACGGAAGGTCTAATGTTTTTTTAATTATTGACTGGCAATTTGGTTATTACGTCAAATAGTTTGTACCCAAGTTCACACGGTCATAGTTTTTGATGTCTTTATAATTGACTTTAGCGATTGCGATAGACAAACGCGTGGCGGTAGTCAAACTAAATTGATATGGAAAAAACTGTGTTTTTTTATCTTTACCGTTATATTATATGTTAGCGACGTGTGAGGTGAACGGTAAACAGGGGAACATGGAATGCTGAAGGTTATTGCCTCTCCTATACACCGCGCGCATATAGAGTGTTTATGCAATGCGGAATTGTTCGAATCACATCAATAATGCACATTCATGGAAAGTGTAAGTAGATATGTATCGAAATGCGCATTATATACCATGTGTATATTGGTGACAGCGGTAAATAACAATATATTATAATTAATAACGATTATTGTCACATATCATACATGTATAAATGTATAATACATAAACTAAACTAGGTGCTATATATACTATTATATTATGCGCTGCACTAGTGTAACTGAAGTTTTAAGTGATTTTTTTTTGTGCACCATTCGTATGATAATCATAATGCAATATATTATTTATGTAGCTCATTATTTTATATAATATATACGGTATATATTTTATATTATTATTTATTTTTTCTCTGTCTATCAAACCATGATCCAGATGGTTTTTGGATGGGACATTTTTGTTTGACCTGATTACACATTTTTCTATTAAAAACATGAGATAACTTAAATAATTAAAAATGAAATTTTGGTAAAATAACCTGATAAATGATTGATATCAAAGTATCAAACTATTGTGTCAAAAAGTCTATAAATATATTTACGTTAATACCTATATTAATCAATAATTTTAACTTTCTAGAATAAATAAAATAATATGAAATATTGATATTTTATATTATTTATATCAGGTATGGGCAACTCAAAGTTACTTGAGGGCCAATTTTTATAAAATTAAAATCTAGCAAACCAGAGCATAGAAAGCAAAAAAAAAAAAGGTCATTCGAAATATACATTTTAATTAGCATTTATTTTGCTTATAATGTAATAGGAAATACAAAAACGGTTATTAAAAATAAATAATAATTTAATTAAATATAAATAGTTATTTGTTTAGTGTGAGTTTTGAGCATGTGCGTTTCATCGTATTATTATTTATTTGCAACATTTATAAGTTTTACATATTTTTACGCCATTTTTTAGTGTACCTATTCGATAAATTCTTTATTAATTCACGTTGTACCTACGTGTGAGATTCTGAAATTTAATGCATTTTAATAAAGTCTATAAATATAAACAACTAGGTATAATAATAAGTACAATAAGCTATTGACATATCGAATAATTTCAGACATTTGTTCATTATGAGAAACATCTGGTGTGCAATCAAATAGCAAACTATAATATTTAGATTTCCGAATCTTCGATAAATATAAAGGATATACAGCTGTGTAGAATGTTTGCAGGCGAGTAGTGATAAGCACCGAGAAGTCAGAAGATAAGTTTTGGCAACTACCGGTTGGGATTTATACCAAATTATGTTTATCAAAATACTAATGGAGACTGTTATTGCAATACATTAGGTATAACTTATAACTTATAAGTAAATCAAATTTGTTACATGGACTGCATAATGATAATTTAATACCAATACAATATTTTTGTAAATGCATGTATAACATGTTATTGTCTAAAATATAAAGTTATTTTTCTCACATTAAAATAATTACAACAATATAAATAACAACAGTAGAAGTATCAAACGCGTAGAATAGTATGTTTTTAATTTATAATATAATTGGTAATTGAAAAAAAATAAAAATAAGTTAGACTATTTTAGAGCTACATGCAATAAGATAAACCAATATTTTTGGTTTAAAAGGTTTAGCGCCTCAAGGTTTAGCAAATGCCTCAGCCTTACTACGACTCTGTCATAACTCGTAACTATAAAATTACTATAACTATGAAATGTAATGACACCAGAACAAATATGTATATACTATAGATAATCATTAATGAGAACGGTAGGTATCACAGAATTTCTTTAGTAAAAATAATATTATTTTAAAGTTTTAAACACATTAATTGGTTACGTTTATTTTATAGGCATGAATCGTGAATGCGCGATGTAGCTTGTAATTTGTATTGATTGCAGTGTTTAAACTCATATAATTTATAATTTTTATCGATAATGATACGTTACGATTAAAATATCATATACATAAATATAGTTTTCCACTAGATAAGTATGAGAATCGACCGCACCTTGTTAAAGTACCTATCACTGCAGGGCCATAACGGTACATAATATTATTATATTACATTATATTATAGTATCATATTATCATGTCGTGTGCGAATATAGTACTTACATGACATTATGTGGCGTAATTTACAATGATTCACATTTTATGATAATTATAGTTTTATCAATAGTTACATAAAAAATATATTCATACTTATATAGTTCGATACCTATTGTATCTTTAGCATTGATTAAACATACGATCAAACATAAACTATCGCGTACTTATGTATAATCAATGATTTTCATAGTTTTTGTATTACCGTTTTATATTAATGTGTTTTATTATATTTTTTTAATAATTCTCAACGCTGCGCCTGTGATCTGTGAGCCTGTAACAGTGCAACAATATATATTATGTATTCGTTATGTTTTTCGATCGTTATTAGCCAATCCTTAATTATTTCATGATCTTTATAAATTTTCTGTTTTT
The DNA here is from genome assembly GCA_027563435.1 of Nasonovia ribisnigri. Lineage (NCBI taxonomy): Eukaryota > Metazoa > Arthropoda > Insecta > Hemiptera > Aphididae > Nasonovia > Nasonovia ribisnigri. The sequence continues at coordinate 49,575 of JANEHU010002988.1, read as the reverse complement.
AATATTTTAAAATATAATAGGTATACGTTCTGCAACAGTACATAGTAATAAAATAATATATAAGATTAGTGAATTAATTTTATAGAAAAAAAAAACAGTCATTATATTAGTTGAAATTAATTTGTATGGAATAATATATCAATAAATTAATATTTTATGATTTTCATCTTTTGCATGTCGGGATAATATTATTTTGATCTTTGGCTTAATAAATTAATACTAATAAAAAAATTGAATTATTAATTTAGTTGTATAAATAGTCCTATATTCCTATACGTATTTTAATATTATGGAAATGTCAGTTGTTATCGCGAGAATAGGTAATAATACCGATTTTAGAAACGACGAATATAATTGTGCAAGCACAATGCAGAACAGTACGCATAGGTCTGCTCTAACGGTTGTGTGTCCGTTATGTTCTTCAACGTTGTAACGATTGAATGAGCGCATGTTTTTCGGCTACATTACACACCATTTCAAGTCGTCTCGGAAAAGAAATAAGTAATAGGTATAAATATGTAATATGTATATACAAAAACAGAGAATAAACCGAGAAAAACACTTCATAAAGACAGAGATGTGCAGAATAGAAAAAAAAACGAAAAAATAAAGTGATGAAAGGTCGATCATCTTTGCCCGTCGATGACCTCACGTAAATACCTACCTACGTACAGCCGATATATTCTGTCAGTATTCTCTAAATTTAAAAGAATACACATGACATTCTATATTGCACAACATTTTTCTTCGACGTACTCATTCCTATAACCGTTCACAAACATGATATACATAATATATTTTTCAATTGTCATTATTTCATCGAACTAAACAATTTGATAGTTTTAATTATTTTGAATTTTAATCAATAATCTTCAGAGAAAATAACCAATTTACCCAAATTTGGGTACTAACTACCTACTTTAGATTTGTCTATAATTCTATGCAGGAGTTATATATAGGTAAGTTCTTATATTTTATCACAACATAATAATTAATATGACTTATAGGTAAGTAAAAAGTAATGGCTCCTATATATTCAATGTTTTGATTAGTGTTATATACTTATATGTATACTCATACAGTTGTTTAAAAATACACCACTTAGTAATAATGGAATAAAATATAGACACTGTAATATATAGGTAAAGTATTTCGATTAATTTGCAAGTGTATAATAATAAAAGATTAAATTACATACGAGTTGAAAGTAATACTATCTATATAGGCAGCAGTAGTATATATAGTATATAATGAATACATCAATTAAGTTACTCATATATCTACCAGCGTAGCAGAGAAATGTGAAAATAACAACATATAGTATTACTGCTATTTTCTACGAATTTCATGAACTTTAAGCTTAAAATGATTATGACACCTGAGTATCATATAGGTCTACATATTTTTGAAAACTCGATAAACACATAAAGTCTAAAATAATTACCTAGGTATATAGATATTTTAAAACGCAGAGGTCACATTAATATATATTATAACTTATAACTTATAAGTAGCCAGTAGGTAGGTAATCGAATTGTACCAATTTAAAAAATATATATTACGGTAGCTATCATCAAACATTTAATTTAAATAATAATATGTTGTAGATGCCGCAAAATGATTATTTGTTATTATTGTTTTGGTAAAAATAAATAATATTTTAAATATATGAAATATATTCACTCAAGCGGGAAAAATTAATTGAAAATCTTCAATATAATAATATATAATATCGGTACAATACGTTATAAATATTGTATATATACTATATAGTTTATCACAAATGCACCAACTTCATGTTAAAAATTGAATTAGCATATAGTAATGAAACACTGCACTCAGTCGTTCAAGAATTCCAGATGTCCGTTGGATAATAAAATATATAGACTGAAGAATAAACGCGAACTCGTTATTATTTCGAGTGGATTAGACGCGATATAAGTATGTGATATATATTATATATAGTATATGCCTACGCGAAAAATAAACGGAAAAGAAACGTAGCAACAATGATGTATAATAAAGTATGTAATTTGTTATGTACAAATACATAAGTAAAAAATTGTTTAACTTGAATTTCTGTCGTACGACTTCCGCGCGATAGCACATATATAAACTCACCGCAGAAGTGCACTAATAATCAGTTTTGGTCCGAAATGCGGTGTTAAGAAAAAATTGCCTGATGAGAAATAAACGAAAAAAACAAAATTAGGGACTCCATGCGGATTTCTCAATCTCAGCCAGCCCGCGCTGTCACCTCAGCATGGTTCAACGATTCTTTTGTGATTCAAGACCAGCAACCGCCTTCTGCTGCTCCTCCTCCTCCTCTCCGTATTCAATATCCACGTGGTCCAAAAAGCACCGATAAACCCGTTCGCAAAAAAATTAAATATATATATTGCATAACAAAGAAGATACTCGAAAAGAAAAAAGAAAGAAAGGAAAAAAATGCATGTATGAAAAATATTGACGACATAACCGGTTGAGCGTTAAAATAAAGAACATCTGTATAGCTTACCTATACCTTTAAATATAATATATTTAGTACAACAGAGGGTAGAGTTACTCTACTCGATGTTAAGTTTATCATGTTTTTTTTTTACCTAAACTCGTATACAGGGTGATTTATTAAGTCTGTAAGTATTTTTAATAAAAAATGTATTTAAATTCTAATTTCTATAATTTTCAAATAAAACCATATTATTTAAAAATATTTACATTATATTATATGTCATATAAAAAGTGTCTTGTGGTGATACAAACTTTTTTTTTCAAATAATAACCACACTATTTTAAAATAAATTGCCAAGTCGATGGTTTTTTTAAAATTTATATAAATATGTTTCAGAATTCAAAAAAGTAGTTTCTGAGCTATTTAACTTTATATACCTACCTAGAATAGTAGTCCACACTCCATGATAATAATTAATAGGTTAATATTGTTTAGAAGATATTAGGAGCTAAACAAAATATAGTTGTACATAAATATTAATTTAAAATAGATAATTATTATTTATTTAGTTAATTAGTTATTAAAAACAGAACACTTTTACAAATTATAAAAATCTAATGGATGAATATATATTAGTGATAAATATAATTTTAAAATCATTTTATTTCCCTATCTTCAAAGCTTTTTACCATGGACCTTGAATAGTACATAAAGTGTGAGAACTTATAAAATACTTGTTTGTATTTAGATTTATTTATATATACCCAAATGTTAAATATAATTAACTGCTAAACAATTTACAGTTAAAACGGATGGGTTTCAAATCTATTTTGAAAAAGGGGAAGCTACTATTGTCACGAGACATTCCTTAAATGGCATAAATATTCAAAGTATTATAAGATATAATTATATAATGGTCTTAAACGTATAAATAAAAAAATAAAAATCTAGATTTTAACTGTATAATGAAAAGATAAAATAGAGCTGAGCATAATGCTTGGTAAATCACCCTGTATACAGCTGTCGGTCGGAGGCAGCCATTAGGATTGCGAATGTTTGAGTTGGTGGGAGGGGAGTAGGTCAGGGTGGTCAGGAAAGGGCCGGATACATCCCGCTGAACTACCCGAACTTTGTGTATGCACATGTATGTGTGTGTGTGCACGTGCCGTCAAAAACATAATATAGGTACCTACAATGGCGAGCGCTTCAGTCGATTGCGCTTTTGCAGCGCTCGCCGCGGAATAGGGACGACACTATATCACGCTGAGTGGCTGCAGAATGAATATTTGTCGATTACGAATTTCAAGTGGATCGCATTGCGCCATTGCACTATATTTAGTATATTTATATTTATGCATATAATATTATATTGAATATTATGTTATAATATTATGTGAGCTCTGTCGTATTGCCAGTTTCAGAGCGCGGGACAGAACGACCATCATATTATTATTATTATTATTATTGCCGTCGCGCCGTTAGCGCACGGAGGTCGGTGAACCATCGGCGGTCACGTCGGTCCTTGCCAAATTATATTACCGTACGACGGCGATGCTCGCGTCGCCTACTGCTCGTAAACGTATTAATTTGTTTGTCGACAGCAAATTGCAGAACTATCCCTTAGGCACGCCGTTTCCGAAACTCAATTATTATTATTTGCGTCGTCAGATCGAACGCTAATCGCCATACTTTTGAAAACGGTTATTTAATAGATAAGGGGTTTTTTTTATAATATATTAAAATTAATAAATTATTTTACAACAACGGAAATCTTTGGCAATGTTTTAAAGGTTTTAAAAAAAGTTACATCAAATATAATGTATAAGAATATGTAGGTAGGTCTTTTATGTATTACTATTTACTAAACAGTTACACTGTGTCACCATTTTATATAGAATTCACATAGACGTATAAATAAATAAACTAAATACTATACACTGCATAGTGCACACTAAACTCAATACATTTTTATAGAAAATTCCAAAAAGTCGTTATAGTATTGTATTATTGGTAATACCAGATTACCTATACGAAGATAAATCACGACTTAAAGGTAAACAACACACAAGTTCAACAATGACAACCCTCACTCATTCAAATGTTTTGAACCAAAATTCTTCAATTTCGTAATATACATGCAAATTATCTTCAATCGATCTGCAATATAGGTATCTGTAATGTTTTTAAAGTTTCAAGTTTCTATGAAAAATATTTTTTAAATTATAACAGTACCTATACAACTAAAATCGTTAAAGAAAATATCCTTGTTTTTCGTTTAAAATTAAAAAGCGTATAAAATTGACTTTTTGTTAAGCCACTTATGATTAACCGCTTGTATTCAATTTTCTAGCTTTATTAACGTTTATAATAAATGTTATAAATATAATCAGAAAAAAAACCAAACAAGGTAGACAATTTCAAATGACTGAATAAGTAAAAAAAAAATTATATGTCATATCTGGAAAATACTAATATAAAGATTCAATAAAACAAAATCGGTTATGTCAAAAACTATTAAGTATTTAAATATTTCAGTTTCCTGCTGATTTTTGTTAGTTTTTCTCAATTATTAAGAAAAGTACATATGGAAATTGATCCCAACTCCAAGAAAAAACTAGATCTAATTTACTACTGAAAACCATCTATGTCTTCAACATAAGTAATTTGTTCCAAAAGCAAAACATAAGACAAACATAAAAAAAATATGTATACATTGAATGTTACTAATTTACTTATAATTTTAATTATTAAGAAACTTTATACATTTCATTGATATGTCTATTATTATCTTGAATATTTAAATGTATAAACAACATCGTAAACATTCCTTCTATACATAATAATACATAAATGGAATGGCACGACATTTTTTGGCGACTTAAATCACGTCGATCGGCCTGTAGACACATTATAAGAGGTGTGCGATATCGTCGTTTGGGTTCCATCAATTTAATACTTATAGTCGTTCGCGCATTTCAACAGGTTTCCCTTCACGGGTCGTGGAGTTTATATACCTAGCGTATTGGATTTGGCCGTCGACGGGGTCAACGCACACTACGATCGGCCGTTAATCTTTTTAGGCACACCCATATTATCACCGAAAACTAAAATAGAAAAAAAACACCAGCAGTCCTAAAATCCATTAAATGTGGCCGATAATTACAAACCAAACCGTGATTACACGATTACCGCAGAAGAAGAAAAAACAACATCGTAGACACATACATAGTAGAGGGACGGTTTAGAATAGCAATTATATTTGGTTAGGACGTTAACCCACACAATTCCAAGCTTAATTAAATTGTATAATGATTAAATTTCACCAATTATTTACCCCTGTGCTATTTTAGTGACAAAATGAGCCAAGGATAAACCGACTTTTATCGATTGAAAATCATGAGTTGTTTTTATCAAAAGCTTTTGCTTGATTGGTTCATATTATATTTTATAGTTTTCTATTTTTTCTATTAATTTGCACAATTAATATTTTGCAATAATTAAAAAAATGTTCAATGTTTTTTTGAATAACTTAAAAAAAATATTCTTTAAGAAAATATTATATTCATAATTAAAATATTTTTTTTATTATTCTTTTAGTATAATAGGTATCTGTCCTTATATTTTTATTAAACATGTAAAATACAATAGTGCTTTTTTTTACAAAATCCTTTATTTTTTAGATTACTGCTGTAAAATGTACGATGTCTTAATTATTATTTTTTTTTTTATATTGAGATATCTTTATATAATGTGTAATGCATGGGTAGGTACTTTAAAATTATATAATATTTTGACATATCACATATATATATTTATCATCTAATCATAAAAATGTAATCTGTCGAATTTACATACATTGTAATTTATTTAGTATTTGTTTTTAAAAATGTAACCTTGAACTATTATAGTGGTAAATAATAAAAAAGAATAATGTTTTCAAAATTCAATGGGACAAATTAGTCTATAATAAACATTTGTGAAAACAACAATGGAAGTTCATTAAATTTTTATCGAAGGTGTAAAATACATGCTAGTGAATAAGGTTTTAACAGTTTTATAACTTACATACATTTTACGATATAGCTATAGGTACCTAGTACCTACTATAAATAGCATAGTTTATATTTTATTTTATGTGTATCATTTAAAAAAAATATTTTCCGTGGTTTTTACCACTTTCATAACATATTATTATAATATGTAATATATATATATTTATAATAGTATTTAAATATATATTAATATGCTCATTGAAAAACATTTAATCTTAAGGAGGGTTGGCATTATACTTTATTTATAATTTGGGCTTGAATAGAATTTTATTATTAACATTAATAATAACATAAATATTAAATATAATAACGTATGTACACATATGATATGAAAATCGCATATTTTCTTGAAAAATTTAAAACATATATGATATATCTGAAACTTATCGGTTTAAATAATGTTCTAGAAAACTTTTTATTTTACGCGTTATCCAAAAAAAAGTTAGAACCGATTATACTTTTGAAATAACAAAAGTGAGTATGAGATAAGATGAAAGTTGTTCGGTTAATCAGTGAAAAATCATATTTTTAAGAGTGGAGGACAGTGACCGACCGTGCCAAGTACCTACATCGTGGGTCAATGATCTGCCTCCGTGTTCCGTTACTATAATATTATTATTGCCGTGTTGCTATATCATCGCGTCAACGGTCGCTTTGTTTTTTTTGCTATACGTTTAGTCGGAAGAGTTTTTTTCCTTCTTTATATTTTTTTTTTCGTATATAAGTTTATGATAGAAAAAAAATAATAAAGAATTGATTAATAAAAACCATATCCGGGTTGACAACTTCTTGACATCGGCAATGAAAAGAGGTAAGTAAAGAAATCGTCGTATAGTGAAAATCTCGGTTGATTTGTACTGGAACGCACAATTCTAAAACCTACAACACGCTACAGAATTGTCACTATATATGGGAATTGTATGTTTCCTTTTAAAATGCAACGGTTGTCGCTAACCTAACCCGATCTAATAAACCAATACTAAAAATAAAAAGTTAATTTACCCCTTACAGTTAATATTTCCCAACACATTCCATTGCATATTAAATGTTAATTTAACATCTATATTAGTTCTTGTTTGATTTAAGTACAAACAGTACAATTAAAGATAGACATGTGAATTCTCCAAGGTGGAGAAGGAACATTACATAATTTTCTAAAAGTTTTATGAAAAAAATTAATTTGAAAATGATGTGTTATGCCGGGTCCACGCAGAACAAGAAAGAAAAAAAAACATAAACTCAACTTTTCCCAACACTGACGGGAGTGACGGGACAATTTAATTTTTTTTTTTAAATAGAACAACAAATCCAGACTCTGTGGAGACTCGCCATTATAGTGGATACGGTACTCAATAATTAAATAAAATTATATTATACAAAAATATTATTTATATTATGATATGTATAGGTACTCTTAAAAATAGACCTTTAAAAACAGATTAAATAGGTAACACGACTATCTAACTTTAAAATATTATCAATATTCTATAACTATATGTACAATAAATACTTATTATAATACAATTAAGAACTATTTTTATTTATTTGTATTATTGACATTTTAAATATTTCAAAAATAAAAAAAATTATTACCTAGTTAGGTAATATTATATATGATTACACACAATTATAACAAATAGTTTTACGTTTCAGTAATTTATTTCTTGACCTAATTTGTATAAATTGCAGTGTCCGTGAAACATTCAAATATAAAATAATTTTAAAAAAAATCGGGTATCTGCCTATAATAGGATTAACATTACGCTATTACTTAAAAGTTCACTGCAGTATACATAGTAGGTAATTACTTGTGAGACACCTTGTAAGTGTTGTAAATGGTTACAATATATATATTATAACACCTTGAATTTAGTCTAATGCCTAATTGAAATAATGTACCTAATACCTATGTATATTTATATAGGTGCATATCCAGGTACCTATATAGTAGTTATAAAGAAAAGATTAACAAGCTTTTTACCCCATTGGATTGCACGTATAGCACTTACTCAAAATTACACTAAGGTGGGTATAGTGTACATACATTTTTTTTTTTAAATTAAACATTAATTAATTAAATTTAAAACTTGATATAGATAGGTACACTTAATTTTAACATTGAAAATAATTATATAATCACACTTAATATTGAGTGTTTATTTCAAGGAATCTGTAAATATTTTTGAACTGAAGTAAAAAATTATAATAAAAATGTAGGAAATGTAGCGTGTAGACACATTCATTTTTGTATGTATATCAAATATTTAAATTCAATACAGACTACTAGAAATATCTTGAAATAATAAAATATAAAAGTCAACATAGGATGTATTTTAATCACTATCAACTGAAATTATTAATTAATAATGGCAATTGATACAAAAACGAATAACCATATGAATTTACACACTGCACTACTGCAGTATTTCAAGTTTGTTATAGTTTGGAATTGGTTATATTCTACTAGTTCAAATTAAATTTCTATAATAACTAAACTCATTAGCTGAATAAGCGTAGCAATCAATCTATCCACTTTATAGTCACTACATTCCACTAAAGTTATCTCTGAGAATTATTGCGAAAAATATTTATTTTTAATTGTTGATACTCGTTTTAAGCCCATTAGATTAATGGAGATTAATGCAGATTGCAGGAAACAAAAATGTAAAATGTCGGTTTGATTACAAGTTACCAAAAGTCGTTCAAAGAAAGTTGTTTACAAATAAATAATAATCAGTAAAATAAAAAAAAAAAAATAGGGAAAATTGTATTACAAATTGTTATTTATTAAGACAAATATACGGTGGGTAAACAAATTAAAATGAAACTGTTAACTTTTTTCTGTATAATTTTTTAATGAAATTTAATATACTGTGTTTACTATTGTTGGAATAAATATTTTGAAATCAACTCTATGAATACCACATCATAAGCTAAAACAGTTCCTATTTTATCGTTGTAAGCAAAATATCTATTATATAGATAACAATAACATGTTAAGTATGAATTCTTAAGAGTTCGCATTATTATTAGGCTTGGCTTTAAAGAATGTAAAATTGCGTGGGATTTCTGACAAAGAGTGTTAAATTGATCTCTACTATAATATATCCTAGAGTAAGTAGTTATGCAAAATAAAAATTAACAAATTAACAAAACAAGCAGTCGTATTTATTGTTGACCTAGAAGTAATTTTAAACTGAAGCTTATATATAATATCATCGTATATTCCTATACATTATAATTATCTAGGTATAAGTGTTATTAGTCTAAGTCTAGTGACCACTGATTGACAATTCCAGAGGTATAGATAAATTATAGAAGAATCATCTATACCTAATAAGTAATAGTAAATTATTATTTATATGATATAAAAAACAAAGTATTATAGTATGCAGATTGATGAACCCTTGAACTAATCTACTCACTGTAGAGTACCAATAACTGTACTATTGCGCGCGTGTGTACATATCTATAGGTAGGTCTATATAGCGCCAGATGATCCGTTATATACTACATCGGGTGAATGGCGCAGAATAGCAGAAAGATATCGAATAGAGTGTCTATATATATATATGTATAGTGATATAGAGTGAGAGATAAGAGAAGTGAGAGAAGTGCTTACGGTGTAGAGGGAGTGAGAGCATGCCAACGCACGGGAATATACGATCAATGTCTCGCAGACGCACCAGCACCAGTTTCTCGGGCGGCGGGGTTATATGAGCTGGCGAGAGAGGGGAGGGTTAAGCTGCGCTATCAAAATTTAAGGTTTATGAGCAATTGTGTGATGGCGATGATTAACCTGTTCCCGTCATATAAGTACTACCTGTTCCGGTAACGGCGCTCTCCTACGGTGGTGCTTCCGCCATGCGGCTGCTGAGCAAATAATACAGCATATTGCATATACCACCTATCTGAGCATTTAGGTACACCAAGTCGCAATAGTTAAGTAGTTATGTACATATATAGATAGGTTACCTACCTTGTACATACATACAATAACAGTTAGGCCAGACATTTTGCCACATTTACGTAAAAAACACCGATAACCCTTCGCAGTGGGTATATAATATGTATGGTCCACCACACAATATAATAATATATATACGACTATATTATATTATCATAATTTATGAAGAACGCACAAGGCGTAAAATGTCATTCAACTTCTATTCCATCGAATTATCAAACGAATAGACCGTTAGCAAGCTACTCAGTCAACAACTGCAGATAACGAACATTTTTTAAACATTACACGTATTTAAATACCTATTTATTATAGTTTCTTAAACATAAGATAATATTTTTGCATACATGTAGACATGTAGTGAACCAAGCTCATCTGTTGAACTTATCGAATGTGAGTGTAATGAGGTATGAAACGAATCAAAATTCTAAACGATATTTTACAATTGTTAAAATATTTCTGGTTTTTTTTTGTGTAAAATCGTAAATTATACGTGAAACATAAGTCACAAAACCGTAAGTTATTCATTATTCGAAATAATATTATACTTACAACCTACCAGTGTACCTATTCCAATTTTACTATTATAATAGGTAATTGATTTGTTGAAAAGTCTCGTATACAGAAATTCGTAGGATTTTCCAAGTATTATACAACAAGCAAGTACTGAGTTTAGTTTTCGTCAAAATGAGGAAAACTGTATTAATATTAATTAACTCACCTAATTATGCTTTCAGTAGTTGTGACCCTAAGTCCTTTGGTTCGGTGTTCCTTCATAACTAAAATAACAAACAATTCAAAGTTAGATATATTATATATAGGTAAATATATTTTTATAGCTATAACTTCATTAATATTATTTATATATTTCAATTTTAGTGATACTAGAGTATACTACATATTGTTAAATTAAAAAAAAAAATGTTAACTCTACGAACATTTGTATTTTGTAAGTACAGCAGCTTTATTTTTATCATACCAATTGTATCAATAGTTAAGTATCTAACATTAGGTATACGCATTTTATCTTTATTATTAGGTAATAGAGTAACGGCCAAAAAAAATGGGTTCAATGAACTTATATAGACTATAGTAAAATTAATAGAAATAAGCTCTATGCGCTTGCCTAGTTGTTCTTTTATTAATGACATAAACAGTGTTTTGCCTATAAATTAACATCACAACACTATTATATACAATTATGGGTATTTAAGTATTTTATTAGGTAGATATTATTTAAAGTAACATATATATTGAAGCATATTATATTGTTAAATGTAAATATTGTTATTTGGAAAAAAGGATGATCATATAATTGTATTAAATTTATATTAACATTTAAAACAATTTATTATTATCAATTATTTTTATTTTTTAATTTATTATAGAAATTAATAAATATTTAAATAAGTTTAAGATTCTATCTTTTTAATTATTTTTAAAGTAAATAGGTATCAATTTATTATTACATATAAATAAATAGTAATATGTATATTTTATTATAATTATAAAATTAGTATTTTAGCTAATCAAAAAAAGTAAAATATTTTGTAAATGTACAGTTATTTTTTAATTTTTAAAATGTCTATTAACTGATTTTCGAGTTATAAATATATATATATATATATAAATTTTGTTCAGTCAGTTTTCGAATAAAATTAAATTTAAGCATGAATTGTATCTGTCTGTAAAGAATAAAATACATTTTAACTTAAATCAAAACGTAAAAAAATAGTTGTTATTAAATTAAGTAATATAAAGTAAATACCAATTTGTTATTATCAATACCTATGTTATATTATAATACAGTACAATCATCCTGTAATTCTAACGGATTATATTTCAAGTATAGCTGGTAATTGTTTTGTACTCACCGGAGAAGAGACGATACCATTTGCGTGCACGTAAGTCCTTAATTTCGATTACACCAAAATACAATAGAAGAAAAAAATTAACGAATTAAAAATGTGGTACAAGTGCAAGCAACCAAAGAACACTTTACATGAAGAATAAAATACGGTCTATTGACATCCGGGACTACACGGCCCGACGGCGGGCTACGATGCACTGCGATCAGTTGAGTTCGCGCGCGCGGTCATCGGCTCGATTGAATTTTGCAGATTCGCCGACGCAAGTGTGCCTACACTACGGCGCGGCGCGGCTGTAGACAGTATGACCACGTCAGGTGTGTGCCGCGCAAAGAAGGGTCTGCAGCCCAACCGTTACATTGTAGTACCATTTACCGTAATATATATTATATACCTCTATAGGTACTATATTAATAATAATATAATATATATTATATATTATATCTACTACCTATTTGCTAAACAGTATGTACCTGATATGGAAAATTGGGAACGTGTGCATTCATAGTCCCTATATGTTTTTTTTATACATATGTAAGTATAAAGTTTAATCTAGAGAGCATATATAAGAGCCTAAATAGTATCCTTAGTTTAGTCTAGTGACGTAAAATAAATAATAATAAAAAATTAATTTGAGGTCAGAGACTGCATTACAGTGGAAAATTGAATTGTCATTCTTAATAACACCAACAATATTTTATTTTATAGCCAACTAAGTAGCAGCGAATATTAATTTATTAGATATAAACCAAAAAAAAATGTAATATATTATTATACACTTATAAATATAAATTTTAAATAATATAACAATTTTTTATATATAAATATATACCTGTTATACTATGTTTGTATAATTAATGTATATTATGTAATATTTACGTATAATAGGTACATATAAATATGTATGGACTATTATGGGATCCCATTGAATTGTCTACTGACTACTCTTACTACTTATTTAGAAAAGTTGTAACTTTCATATCATTAGAAAATAACATTAGTAAAAAAAGGGCGGGTAAGTGGATGTCGCTCTGCTGTAAAGCAGTTTAAGAGTGGGTCACTGTATAATGGATAGTATTAAATTCACAATGTGATATCATGGATAGTATTAAATTTGAATTCAATGATATGATATCATTGTATACGAAAAACAATTCTGAGCTGAGACGGTTTGTCAGTGTGAATATTTTATTTTATATTTATATTGTTATTTCATATTATTAATACGGTAGCCGGTAAGTTGAATTAATATTATACAATTACAACAAAATAACTAAAATCGTTATTCTTAGTTATTTAATATTTTATTTTGTCCAAATTTGAATTTAAAATAACTATAAAAAAACTTTTCAATTTCAGTATCTTGTTCGATGGGAAAGTGAATCTAGTTGGTGCATTCAGGAGGTCATTTTTTAAAATTCCCAAAAGTTTTTAAAAGCGCAGAGAAAAGCAAAAGAAAAATTGAGGAAAAACGAACATTTTTAGGCAAAATCGGATTTCGACAAAATCGATTTTGGTTTTCGCTGTAACTCTATAACAAATGAACGTATATTCATGAAATATTCACTGGTTGTTCATATTAGCATTTTCTATACACGATAAAATTTTCAAAATAATTTGAATTGTTTTCAACTGTTTACGGGCATACTTAGTTTCCTATTTTTTTTAGGTTTTTTTTCTATGAATGTCAATTCAATTTTATTTGTTCGGTAAAAAGCTTGAACATTTAATACAAGGATCATAATATATTGTTACAATGACTTTTAAAAAATATTAAAAATCCATAGTCACAATTTTTTTTAACGTTCAAATCTTAGCAAAATACGTAAGAATCACAGAAATTTGCAAATTATTTTCAGTTAGAAATTCATAAATTTTTTTTTTTTAAATCTATAAGGTTTGAAAATTTAGTTCAAGATTCTTTATAAATTTGCATACTTTAAAAAAAAAAAAAATGTCTACCTTAAAGTCAAATTAAATTTTTATGAGCGTATGAAGTTCAGATTTTTACAACATTGGAAATTTACTCGATTTCTTATGTAGTGATTTTCTTATTTTGCTGTAATTCAAAAACGAATGACTATAGATATTTGAAATTTATATCATATGTTTATACTTTATTTTATCAATTCCTAAACTTGATAAAATTTTCAAAATATTTTGTTTCGTTTTGAGCTATTTGCGGACAAATTCTTTTTATAGTTTTTTTAGTTTTTTTTTTCTATAAATTTCAATAACATTTTATTCGTTGGGTCAAAAAACTTGAAAATTGAATACAAGGCTCTTAATATATTGTTACAGTAATAGTTGAAAAATATTAAAAATACATAAGCGCAATTTTTTTTATAAGCATTCAAAGTTTGATTTTTGACAATTTTTATCAAATTTTAATTTAAAAAATGATTTTGTAGTTATTAATTGATCGAATATTCAACTTTTAGAGCTAAGAATTAAAAATTTAAAACAAGGTTCCACGTATAAGTAGGTTATTATTCTGTAACTAAAAAATCCCAAAAATATATAATAAATAACCAGGAATAACGATTTTAGTTATTTTGTTGTAATTTTATAATATTAATTCAACTTACCGACTACAGTATTAATATTTAGAAATAACAATATAAATATAATATAAAATATCCACTGTGACAAACAGTCTCAGCTCAGAATCGTTTTTCGTATACAATGATATTATATCATTGAATTCAAATTTAATACCATCCATTATACACTATACAGCGACCTACTTGTAGCCTACTGTTCACTGTTCAGCGGAGCGACATCCACTTGACCCTCTTTTTTTGATTTAGTTCTGTCGGCATTGGTAAAGCGTGTGATCTACCGTTAAAACAGTAGATAAATAAAAAAATATGTAATAGTACATTATATTATTATTCGATTAAAAAATAACTGTATTGAATACATTAAACTACCTACACAAAACAAATTATATAATAATTAGTATTAGTCAAAAATTCAAAATATACTAGATGACCCGGCAAACGTTGTTTTGCCTAAATTTTTTTTTTAAATTAAGTTGACCCGGTGAACTTAACGCCTTCAAATAAAGTCTAGATTGATAATAAAATTCAAGTATTCCATTGTAATGAATTGTTACAGAAATCAATATATTGCATTTTGATAAACAATGTTTTTCGTTTTGTTTTCTGGTGCAAAAATAAACAACGAAGACGGTTTTCCAACACGCAAACTGGCAACGTACAGCTGCCCGTGCGAAAAACATGGAAATTCCAAATTGATCCCACAGACTTCCAACGATTGGCCTTGTGATTTATTGATTGTCATCGCAAAAGCCAATCTAACGGGAAACTTAACCGAAATGGAAGATCTGTTGGAATGTTTGGAATTCGTGGGATAAGGACTTCCTCCCCTTTGAAATTGCCCTTGATGATCGTTGATTGTATTACATTGTTCATCAGTTTCTTGACGGACAATCATGTACCATTACACAATTTAGAAGGATTTAGATTCCGCAACATAATTATGATCGATCCCACTTTTAGCTGTAAATTATGCGGTGAAGTTCCTGGCACATCAAGCGAGTTCAAAAATTCTGTCGGACAGTTGACCGCTTCGTTTTCGTCGGTCGTGCTGTCAACGGATTTATATGAACGCAGTTCTCCAGCAATTTTACTGTGAATTGTAAAATTCAAGGTATCGACGTCCTTATTCCTCGCTGCTAGTATTGCCCGTTCACTCATCCAATCAAGATTGTTATAATTGACCTCAATGCTTGGGAACACTTTTGTAATGAGTTCTTCCTTCGACGATGTGAACTCACAAAAATTTGCCGGAAACGATATTAATCCAGTCAAAACATCAATCGGAATGTGTCCGTAATGGACGTTCAAGCGCCAGCAGTTGTCTCGAGAATTCAGCAGCCGATGGGTCGTTTTGTAACGCAGCTCTCATGTTCGTGGTCAATTTCAACTTCTTGAGCTAAAACTGGTAATTTAACCTTGCCACCAGCGCAGCATAAGCCGGGGGTTTCCAATCGAAACTTCAATGCCCTGCAATGCTGGCATACGATATATAATGAGCCGATATCAACACACAAAAGATCATTGTAAGCGACTGCGGAATCGTATTCGAAAGCAGCGCGATTCAAGGCTACATCTGAACTTCTTCTTCTTATATTAACATGTTGTCGAATTTGAGGCGGCGTTTGTGCAGCGCGGGCCTGTGTATTATGAGCACGTCTAAATTCATTAATGTTTCTTGCATTACGTGTACGCCGTCCAATGTTTGTTCTTTTCATAGGAGGCATGATTCAAGCATAAAAATTCTCTCCAAAAATCAATAGTCGTTTTTGATTGAAAAAATTCATAAATAACATAAAACGATAATGTTTCAAAATAAAATGAATAATGTGCCAACTATTATATTTGTTTACTCTAAAGTTCTAAGTGTCTATAATAAAAAATGTATATCAACCAGAATATAAAAATATTTTTTTTTTCGATTTTTATCGATATTAATCGATTTCAAGCCCTGCTATTATCGATATTTGTATTATTATTTATATTATATTTATATTTTTATCTGCTAGAGGGCGCCACCGGTGTAACTAAGTTTTTGTCTCTAAATCTCTAACTCACAGGAGTTAGGTCCATAATTTATGCTATAAACCTGCTCCCCGACATTCTCTATAATTTAAAAAAAATTTGAGCCAAATCGGCCCAGCCGTTCTCAACTGATGCAATTTCGAATTTTTTGTCTCCATTTTTATATTTATAGATAAATTGTGTTTGAAATATGATAATAGTTACAATATTATTTTTTATGAAACATAAACTTTTTTTATATCTTCCAAAAATGTATAAATAAATTATTTATATTCTTTATTGAGCGGTACCAACATTCAATTAAATGGCGTGGTAATAGATTTTCATTAGTCCCATGCATTTTTCTTAAAATTTAAAATTTTAATATTGACCATAAACGTTGATTCTCTTTTTCAGAATCTGAAGTATCAGAACTATGAGGTTCATACGGCGATCACCTAGTAAAATTCGTCCCCGATTGTACTTACGTTTTCCGCGTAATAAGAATTCATCAATTTGTACAGTTTCTCCTGGACCACCCACTGCATGGCGTTTGTCAAACAATGAACAATAAACATCTCGAAATAAATTAAACCAATCAACAACGGTCGGTTTAGAACGACCAGTAACTACTGGAGAAGATACTGTTGTTATTGGGAGATCTTGAGTCCAAAAATAAATTATTTCTAATATCTGACCCAAACTTAGATTTGAATGACAACGAGAATTAAGGTTGGTGTAGGTAAAAAATAAATTATTTGATAGAATTGATTTAAAAGTTTGACACCCTTTTACTACGGATCTTATAGATTTATATTCTCGCGTCTCTCCAGATGCTAATCTCTTTTTTTGTACACACATTTTAGTAGCACCACCACATTTTTCGCAATTATTAATTTCATTTTCTTTCGGCAATAGTCCATGGTTTTGAAGAAATTCTACACTAGAGTTATCAGAATTAATAATTTTATAAAAATCCTATGCTAACATTTTTATAATACACTACGTACTCGCGCACACACGACTAGGTTCATGGTAAACATATAAATGCACTGCAGACGATACACGTAGTGACCTGTTAGCTATTTATTAAGATATATTTATTTCTTTAATCGGTTTTTTCAAGACGTTATCGTACATTATCGCCGTGTATTTAGTTACAAAAGGCAAATTATCCGTTACCTATTAATAGTAGATCGCGGCGGACCCGGTTAGGTCACACGCTTTACCAATGCCGTTCTGTCTTGCGATGTTTATTTAAATCTAAAGATTTTGTTATATTTAAGAAAAGCTGTAAAGTATAGGCAACAGCTCTGCTGTGCAGTACCTAGGTGTCAAGTATATACTTCATCATTGAGTAGGCCACTGTAATATGGATGTGTTAAATTTGAATTCAATGCTAAATAATATTCTATACGACAAAAAACGAATCTGAGCAGAGACAATCTACTATTTTGGCAATCGTGGTTACAAAAAATTATTTTTCTCTTTATATAATAGGTAAATTTAATAGTGCTTAGGTTCCTATAATGTAAAATATAAAAAATTATACACAATATATAGGTATATGTAAATTACATGGTACAATTTTTCCTCAAAAATGTAATAATTGTGTAAGACACATTTTATTCATTCTTATTAGTATCTTTTAATTTTTAGTTTTTTAGAAATAAAAGTATTATTTATATATAGTATATTGTATATAATCGGACCTGTCCTGACCGACTGAATTATCAGACGTAGAGCCTAATCTGTGATAGCAATAGACTTGAAATTTTCATGGTATCTTTGTATTCCCATGTAGGGGTGCTTTAAGAAAGAATTTTGAGATTCACGATGCAGTTCGAAAACACTTTTTTGTTTATAAAAGGCTGCCATTTATTATTTGGGCAGATCGCAGATGTGGTAAAAGCATGCATCAAATACTTGCGTTTACATAGTCTCGATTAAAGAAACTATATTATATTAAAACAAAATATATGTTTGTAGATATTTACTCAAAAACGTCTCAAATGATTTTGACAAAAATTTCAGAGATCGTCCATAGAGATATTAGAAAAGTTGAGAAAGTAGTTTGAACCACGTTTTAAAAAATATACTAAGTACTAAATCCGGGTGATATACGATTCCGAATGGCACGATTGCGAATAGACCTTTTCCCGTAACACGATTGATAAGTTTTTACCTGCCTTTTTTCGTGCAGAGTTGCTAGATTTGGTGTTATAGTTAATTATATTTATATAATAAAAATGAATTTAATATTATTTGTACAAATTTTATTTTATTTTATTTTCAATATTTCAAATAATCAAATCATTATATGATCAACAACAATAGTTTCTGATATTACACCGGGCGATAAGATAGGTTGGTACGATGTAGATAAAAAATTGGAATTTCATTACAAGAAAAAATGTAAAAAAAATGTATAGAAAAAAATTTTAAAACTATTATTTTGTAATTTTTTTTTTATTTCAGCTTGTAACGTATAATACATTATATAACAGTATTATTAACATTTATACCCCGAAAGTATTTTTGATTAGGTAATCAACATTTTAAACACTATCTATTATTTTATATCATTTTATTTTAGTTTGTAACGTAGTTGTAATGTAACATTCTGTAACATATAATTTATTATTAATATCAAATGGTTTTTAAATTTATTTTTAATACTAAATTAAATAATTATATCTGATATAGTTTGAATATTTATTGAATATAGATTTTTCATCAAATATAGTTTTTTTATTGAATATTTCAATCATTTTGAAGTCAGTGGGACCATGCTAGCTGCATATGGACACTGGACAGGCGGCGTTATGGTATTTTTAATCATAGTTACCTACATAGTAAATTATGTATACTAAGTTGGTATATTATTATAAGATTGGATAAAGTGGATGGGCTGTAATTTTGTTAAGAAAATTCGCCATTTTTAGAAATTCGATTTTATAATTATTGCAATAATTTTGATGAATATTGATATTGGTATGGATCGTATTATATAAAGTTGATGGGTCAAGTTCATGGACGTATATTTATCGCTATTGATAAATCCAACCTCACCCCCAGAGACATTAAAACATATATATATATAATGAATTTGTACACATGAATATCAAAATAAAAGTGAAGGTTTAGAATTGATTGAACAAATCTGGAGTGGGAATTGTTAGTAAAAATGACAATTTTTAAAAACTACCACAGTAAGGGATTGCAATGTTTTTTTGAAGTCTGCTATATAATGGAACATATGGAGAGGGGGCAACGTCATAAGCTATGGGCTACGTGAAGTTCCCCCACCAACAATTTTTTAAAGCTCCCAAAATAAGGATTTAGAAATTCTGAAAAGTTCGTTACAAATAGTTACAAAATAATGGCGTTGGTCTGGAGTCGATAAGAAAAAGTCGGGGTACTGACCCTCCATCAGAAAAAATTTTATAGCGCCCAAAGTAAGGAGTTACAAATTCTGAGAAGTGTGTAACAAATGAGTTACAATCATTGGCACACAGCCTTATTTTAAAAACCCTTCTAAATTTTTCATCAACCACCCAGTACCCACCCACCTACCTAAATAGTAAAGCAGAAATATACAAAATAAAATTTAAGGTATGCCAATTTTTTTCCTGTCACCAAGAGCAACATTTCAATAACTATTATGAATTTTAATCAACTGACACTGGTTATTTTAGGCTTAAGGCTTTTCCATAAAGTTTTGGATTTTTTTGTATTATATTTTCATACACCCACACCAGATGTTAAGTCTTGCAATTGCAAGACATGAGTATATGATTGGGCGCCACTGGTTACAATAGAATGGCGTTGGTCTAGACTTGAGCAGTTAAAGTCGTGGGCTACGTGAAGTTGGCAGCTCATCATAAAAATGTTAATAGCACCCAAAGTAAAGAGTTGTAAATTCTGAAAAGTGAGTTACAAATAGTTACAAAAGAATGGCGTTGGTCCGGAGTCGATCAGACAATATCGGGAGGCCTGTAAATTAACGTAGCCCTAACAAGTTGAAAAAGTTAGTTTCCGACTATATGGGTGGGCTGAAGAAACATTTCCACCGCCACACCCAGAGTTTTAAATTTTTTCGGGAGCGATGTTTGAGCAGGAATTGAGCACTAAATATTGGAATTGGGAAAAGTTGAAAAATTTAAATGGGTGTGGGCGGGGAAATGTACGTACTGTCGCCGGTAAGTTAATTTAATATTATAAAATTACAACAAAATAACTAAAATCGTTATTCCTGGTTATTTAATATTATGTAATTTCGTAATTTTATCATAAAATAACTATAAAAAAAAACTTTGTTTATATTTTTGAAATTTTTTGGTTACAGAATAACATACTTACGTGGAAACTTGTTTTAAATTTTCAATCCTTAGCTATAAAAGTTGAACATTTTATAAACTACAAAATCATTTTTAAATTTTATATTTGATAAATGTTGTCAACAATCGAACTTTAAATGCTTATAAAAAAAATTGGGGGTATGGATTTTTAATATTTTTATAATGTTATTGTAATAATATATTGGGAGCCTATTGTAGTTAAAATGTCAAGCTTTTTTACCCAACAAATACAATTTTAGTGACATTAATAGAAAAAAAACTAAAACAATTGTAAACAGAATATATCCGTAAACAGCTCAAAATATTTTGAAAATTTTGAAAATTTTATCAAGTATAGGAATTGATAAAATAGAAATATGATATAAATTACAAGTATCTACAGTTATTCGTTTTTGAAGTACAGCAAAATAAGAAAATCACCACATGAGGAATCGTGTAAATATTCAATCTTGGAAAAATTTGAAATTCAAACGTTCATAAAAATTTAATTTGACTTTCTTGTAGACATTTTTTTTGAAAAAGGTTGGCAAACTTATGATGAATCTTGTATTACATTTTCATATTTTATATTTGAAAAGAAAAATTTTTATGAATTTTTAACATAAATTAATTTGCATATTTTCGTAATTTGTACGTACTTTGTCAAAATTTGAACTTTAAAATTAAAATGCAAAAAAAAAAATTGTGGAAGTAGATAGGTACCATTTATAAAATATGTGTTAAAAACATCAACATTGAAAATATGTGGGAAAAATATTTTTCAATTAAGCAGTATAAGTACAATAGTCAATGCACTGTATATGGAAAATACATTAAATTTAATATAATTATTAATTGTACAACATAAAATAAAAATAGTATATTAGGAACTATCGGAAAACATTAATTTTGGGTAATTATAGACTCAAATTATTTGTTGCAAATGTTTTCAATTCTATGAAAAATCTTTATCAATACAAAATATAAATTTAGATTTTTAAGAAAGCGGCCCATAATTCAATATTCTATGTTTTCAAAAACTGTTTGATATCAGGTTGTCTTTTCCATTTGAGTCAATCCTAGTTTCGTAAAACAATTAATGTACAATGTACAATATCAAAAACGTCATATTTATATAGGCATAAGTATAATATAAAAAAAAAATCGTGGTATCTAAAAGTGTGTTCGCCGATACGGCGGTACAACCCAAACGGCTCCCGCACCCATTGCTTTTTGGTTTCCATACAGCTCACATAGAAAAAGGTGTCATGAATATGTACATAATATTATATACCTAACGGCTCCAGTATTAAATAACTAAAATCCTAAATAAGCATAATCTTAAAAAGATGATCATTAATGAATTATTATTTAACAAAATATCCCGAATTGAATACACAAAAAAAATCGTGCCTCAAAAATTTAAATTTTACTTTACCTATGATTTTAAATATTTATACATTTTTATATTTTTAACGTCAATTACAATTTATATTTTTCTTACAATATACAATTTAGATAAACACCAACTCATTTTTAACCACAACCCTTTTGAGACGGTCTTAAGTTTGTATGGAGTGGGAAGGATATTGTGTTGTCAAAAACGAAAGACGTTTGGAAATTTACATTTTTGTATAACGGGAGCAAAATGGATGGTTCATACCCACTTTGCCGACAAATATACCAGTTTTAAAATATTTTTAAAATATTCCCTTTTCGCCGACAGTCTAGTTTGCCGACGCCTCGGTTCGCCGACAAATTATTAGGTAATAAAGTTTCAATTTTCCCGATTCGCCGACAGTTGATTGATCCACAATGATTTTATCGAAAACGGATAAGATAGCGATAATACCTATTATGGTATGTTATCGATATAAGTTAAATGTTTAAATGTTTTATTTTTATATAATATATCTATTGACTTCATGTATTAATAACCATTTATACATGACAAATTTGTATTAACTTTTATTTTTTAATAAGTCGGCGAATTGGGAGTCGGCAAATTGGGAACATGTAAATAAATAGTCGGCAAACTCGGCGAACTAGTGTGTCGGCGAATTGGGATTCGGCAAATTGGGTTTCGGCGACGTGGGAAGTCACGAAATGGATATATACATTTACCCAATCGTTCTCCCAATTTAGATAGTAGCTAAACATATCACTTTGTTCCCAAACGTGTTACTGCTCTACGGCGGGTACCAGTCAACTACCTACTAATAGATAATAGTTAGGTAATCGCAATAGTATGAGTGATACCTTACAATACGGACAAACTGACAAAGTAAACTGTTTATTTAATAATTTAATATTTTTATCATATTAAAGCGTATCTATCTTGTACTTACTACTTATATATGCTAACATTATTTTACCTACTACATATACTATACCTATACTTGATAGTTAATACATTATAATATTATAATATATAAATTATAGATATAACATAGCACATCGACATCATATATTAATATAAATATATAATATTATAATATTATATTATACATAACATGGACATTGAACAGCTTACCATTCGACATTCACCCGCAAACCTTCCACAATCCGTGGTCCCGGCTCATTTTTTTTAGATCTTCGTGTAAGTGCCTACTTATTACACCCATCTGTCTTGAGTCAAAATAACCAGAATAAAAAAATAAAAATATTATGTTAAATAATCATAATACCAAATTAAATAATATCATATTCAGTTTAAAACATAGAGTAATATTACTCTATGGTTTAAAAAGAAATTAACATTTCTATAATAATTATATGACGCTATCTATACGCATTTACAGAAGATAACAATATTATAATAGCACTCAAAAGGTATTCTAATCTATGTTAGCACTGTTGCTGTTTTCTAAATAATTTATAAAATTTGTTTAATATTATAGCAAGAAAAACACGGTTGAACAATTATTTACATATTATTACTTTTTTTATAAGACAAAATAATATGTAGGACGACGATGAATAATATTATAATTTATATTTTATAATAGAAGATAATAAACTGTTTCGATTGGGTTTCCTAACCTGTTGATATGCCATTGTACCACAGAATATTATACCACGAGTATAAAGATTAAAGATGATAATAATAATGGTTGCAGTAGCATTACCCAGGATTTTAAAATGGGGGGGGCTAATCAAAGTAAATTCAAATTTGACAACATCTTAACAAACAATTTTCAATAAAGTCTTATAACAGTTAATTGTAATATTTCATTATAATATAATTTTTATAACACATACATAATATATTAGTGATATATTTAATTAGTAGGAACTAGGAAGTAGGGACTGATTTATTATACAAAATATGTTATACGATAAATTATTTTATTTTAT
The DNA here is from genome assembly GCA_027563435.1 of Nasonovia ribisnigri. NCBI lineage: Eukaryota > Metazoa > Arthropoda > Insecta > Hemiptera > Aphididae > Nasonovia > Nasonovia ribisnigri. The sequence goes on along the minus strand of JANEHU010002988.1, from coordinate 24,977 downwards.
ATAGGTAACTTCAAAATACATATTTTATTTTTTACATTATTTGCTCCAGTCTTCTAATTGCATCCTTCTGGGTGCCTTTTTGGAAAATAATTTAATTATTTCATCCTCACAGAGTAGTTCTTTTTTGTTAATATTTGTTAATGCCAATCCATTGAGTTGTTCTTCCGACATGGTTGAACGTAGATATGTTTTTAATCGTTTTAGAGTTGAAAATGTACGTTCAGGCGTCGCCGAGGTGTCTGGCAATGTCGCAAACAATTGTAAAAGTATTTTTATATTTGGTACGACAGTTGTGCAATGGGGTAATGTATCAATAGCTGAATCTGTTTTAATTTGCTTATTTTTCCATTGGTGTCTCCAAATGCGCAACTCTGCTTTAAGAATAGAATGATCATCAGTTGAAAGATCTTGAGCATAGATAGAAGCCGCTTTCAAAATAGTTTCATCATCGTACATACTAAAATTTGATGGAATAAGTCCCTGTAAAGGTATTATATCACTAAGTCGTTGATTAAATCGTGCATCCAATTCTTGAAGGATGAAATCAAGAAAAGGAAGAAACACTGATACTTTGAAGTATGTCTCTGGATCTTTTGAATTTATATTTATTCTTTGTGTTTGCCTACCACATATCCGAGGCATGCATATTTCTACATTTGCTAAATTTGCAATATCAGAAACATCCTTAAAAATTTGTTTAAAGTGTCCATCTGCACCTTCTCGAAGCTCTTCTAGTGCACTGCGAATAACCATTACGTCGGATAATGCTTTAGAAATATCTTGTTGTTTGCTCTGAAGAGAAATACTGAGTTGCAAAGTGTAGGCAAAACAAGTTACTGTAACTTCAAGTGCAACGAGAAAATCAATTTTCGTCACTGAATTTAAATATAATGCTGCTTTGCATGAGCTTTCAGGATTAGGATCATGTGAAATATCTTCAAGAGCATGCACTACATAAACATATAATTGTTTAAATGTAATCAATGCGTCATGACGCTCAATCCAACGTGTCTCACACAGTTAGTAAAAATATATATATTATTTAATCTGTGATAATATGTTGTGTACTCAACACTGTTTTTAGGAAGATCATGGTTTGTACTTTGTATTTTATAATATAAAATTTATTCCATAACACGGCCAATGGGGGGGGCTGAAGCCCTCTAAGCCCCCCCCTGGGTACGCCACTGAATGGTTGCATCAATAATTATGCATTCATGCCACGATTTAAGGTAGTATGATTGCCCATAGACTTGTGATCAAAAACAGTAAGCCTGTACAGAGAATCTCACTTTTTTTAGTATAGCAATGCTCTACGTGAGCAAAATAGTGTCGTCAACTCGTAACTCGTGCGACTGTTTAAATCATACCACATAATATTATAGGCGGGTAAAAGTCGTCTGCATAGTCTTTATTTTCTCCGCTAAAAGCGCTACAGCCTTAAAAACAGCTGATTGAAAGATTTATATCGATGGTCGTCAGATAAGCCATTTTACCGTTGTCGATGGGCAATCGTTGTATCTTAAATCGTAATTATTCATGCCTACAATTAATAGAACCACATGATAAAATATTTTCCGAGGAACAATTTAAACTGTCCGACTATTTTACAGTCCGCACGGCTAAATATAATATTATATTACAGTATTTATTTTACCACTTTATAGTATATCCAGCAATGGCTATGCTAATAAATTGCTATAATCACATTTTCTAATCACATCGAGTTGTCGGTGGTTGTTTGACAGCTGTTCGCTGCAGCGCTTATGGTGTAAAACTGTAAAACTCGCGGGTCTGTTTCGGCAGAGGGAGGGGAAACAATAGTAAAATTAAATGTGTAAAAAAAACAGTGGCGGTTGGTGGTAGGAGAATACAGTGAGTTTTCATTTTTCATCGCGCTCGTACGCCAACACTATCAATGGCCTCGACTCTGTCACTCTCCCCGTGACCCGCCACTCATTCCTGCACTAACACCGCGGCCCAATTCGTGAAAACATTTCCAACACGGTTGTTGAAACGTCAGCGCTGAGGCCAACCGCAGCGCTGCTGTTGCTCGCCGCCCGTCGAGTCCGCTCTCGCTCGGTATATACCTGTGTTCGTTATGTTTTATCGTCTTCTTTATTACCAATCTTGGTCGTAGGTACTCTCATATAATTATATGAAATTATTATTATTATTACTATTATTATTATTATTAACATTATCATCATCATCGGACTACCTTCTACTTTAATCTTTATTTTCTTTTTCTTGTTTCACCCCGTCACGTTGACGTTCAAACAGTGCGTCCTTGTGTGCTCGTGTGTCGTGTTTGTTCCGATTTCCGATGGCGCACGTCAAAATCAATATCACATTTGGCGACGACGACGACAATTAATTTCTCAGGTGGTGCTGTTCGACGCCGATTGTCTGCTGTCCGTTCGCAACGATCACGCCCGGCCGCGGTCCGCGATCATCACACTATTTTCCTCCCCAGAACGCGAGACGGACTCGATAGGTGCTATACACTTGTTATACTTGCTTATACCTACTTACCCCGTACAACAACAACAACAACAACAACAACAATGTTCAGCAAAAAATATTTTTAATATCTGGTCTCCGCGGTGCTCGGTTGCAACTCGGTGGGCTCGGAAGTCCTTCTTATCTTTGTTTTGAAAATTGTAATTTATTTCGTTTTTTATTCGTCTCTTTATTTTTAACAAGTTTGTATCAAGTACGTGTGCTAATAAAACACATACCTACTCTTAGTTATTTTTTGTTCGTTGCAAATTCAAATAAAATATTAATAACATAAATAAATAATAAAAATCGTAAAAATGGGCAATCATAACAGTTTCAATTTAAATCACAAGGAACAATTGCACTCTGCCAGGATTAATTCACTCAACAAAGACCCAACGCTCGGCTTGTTACCAATGGAGAAACTTGGAAAGGTAGGTATATTACATTTTTTTTTTATTCTCATACCTGTCTGTTGTCTAATCTAATATTATGTACCTAGATTGTTTGATAATATGTGACTCATTCAATTTTATAATACTTATCAAACATTTTATTTATATCCATATTAACAGTGCTCGACTTGGCAAAATTAAAGTAGGGGGACTCTGTTAATTTTAAATAAAAGAGCGTCCCCACACCCCCTAATCACCCTCCATAAATCATATAAAAAATATTTATAAATAATCAAATTAAAAAAAAAATTACTGTAAATATTATATTCTATATTATAGTTAGAACTTATAAAATATAATAATAAACTCAAAAGTAATTAAATAAAAAATAATTAATTTTAACTATTTATTTATTTAAATAGATTCATAATTTATCATACCTAGGTATGTTCCGTCTTATCTTCCAATTTTATCCTTTTTAGACAACAGTTTTCTTCTGCATCTCTTTTACCATTTAATATCCAAGATTTTACATAGCTACTTGGTATAAAACTATTAGTGGATGGACCTACACATTGTATCAATAACAATGATGAAATATGGTTAGGCGTTAATGCATTTCTTTTCAAAGTGACTTATTATTCATAGTACCTACTACAACTATTTTTGCATTCAGAAGATGAAATTGCTACTGTGGTAATTACAACTATTAATGGTCTTAATGAGTGAATTAGTGACAATTTTTGTGTGTCCCTAGACATTTACTTGAAATTTTGTAGCCAACCTTACATTCTTGTCGCCATATTGAATATCATATTTATCCGGCCAATTTTATACATTCAATACATCCAAGTCTTTAAGAAGCTCATATTTTTCTTTGAATATATTACCCGCTGTTGTTGAATGAGATGCTTGAAAAATAAAAACAGCGTCTCGTTTGTTCCCCTTAAAAATAAAAGTAGGAGTAAGCTAAAATTTCTGAAAAATTAATTGGGGTACTCCCCCCCCCCAAGTCGAGCACTGCATATAAGTTTATTCATTGTTTATATTTTATTCGATAAACCTTCTATAATTTCAATCCTGATTTACTATTAGATTTACTAGTATCTCATAGATGAACAACCTACCTATTTAATACCATTAGGAATTATTTAAAATATGATTAATTAGTTACGAATCTAGGTTAGTAATTTAGTACCTAGGTTGTAAGTTTTTTGTAATTATTGAGTTTTTGACATTAAGCATTATGGTTCAATGACTCAAAGAGCCGATGTGTACTATGGTCTATGGCCTAAGCTAGTTTTACATGTACACCTACTTATAGTTACCAAATATTCACTGTTTTTGTGATACTAAACCTAAAAAGAACCAGAATAGTATAGGTAGGTATTATGAATACCTAGTTATGATTATTTTTTTTTTCTCTACCAATAACATATGTCATACCTAACTATTGTAGGTACTTAATTTTAAAAATCTACCATTTGTTTCATAGAATTTTTGGTTTTCAACTTGAGTACTTTAGTCATTTAAATTTACATAGTATTTAGGTACCCACCTATTATAAAATACTTGGTTGTTTATTTGTTACCGTATTATTGGGAACTAAAGTGAAAAATGGTTTGATTTTCATTTAGGTATGCCAAATCTAGGTATACCAAGCTAGGTACTTGATACTATTTTCAGAAATTAATAGGTACCGGTAATATTTTTAGTTTTATATTTATTGCAGTTGACTTATTATTATTTTGTTTTGAATAATTTATGTTACTTTTAGTTTTTGGATATTTAATTTAGAACTGCTTAATGTACTACCTATATATTATATACTCATTAGTTTGAACACTTGTAATTCATATTTTAATTTAAACCTGTTTGTTCAAATTTGCATGAAATGATTCACAATGTTTTGGTGTTTTGCAAAAACTATCACTGAAATTTGACCACCCTTACCATGAAACAATAACGACATAACACCAGAATTATGACAAGAGTTAGTAGTTTTCAAATCTCAAACAATAATTTTGGAAGAAAAATGATTTGGCAAAAACAAAAACCTAACCTTTTTTCATTTTAGCGAAAACGATGCTTGCAAGTTTTACCTATCAAGTTATTATTTAATTGATTTTTGTAGGTTTTTTCTAAATTTATATTTATATTGTGTTCTTATATTGAACCCTTTTAGTTGCCACCTACCTTTTAAATACTTAACTTTTCGGTTTATTTAATACCCAGGAAAAATTTAAAATAATATTTTAAATTATCAAAGATATAAATTATAAATAGTTGGTATGTTATTAAATGTAATGAATTATAGGATATGACTATTATATGCAGCTAATACTTTATAAATATTGATAGACAATAATAATTTTTAACTTGGTTCATCGTTTATAGAATTAACACCTGTCCAGTATAATTAAGTACTGTTTGTTTTTACTTTGACCTCAATTCCAGTTAAATACAATTTATGACACAAATTACAATCTAGAATAAGATCATAATATATCAAAAATTGAATACCTATGAAAAATACAACAATAAAAAAAATAATTAAAATTTTAAACTTTTGTACCTATTTTTTTTTTATATTTTGAGACTTAGGTATTAATTTATAACTTATAACATCATCTACAATGGTACAAGCTCATTGCAATTTTTTCAATATGAATTTAAGTTATTTGTTGTACCTATGCTTGTACCTCCCTAGTAGACTATTAGAAAATGTGTCTCTTTATTTCATACATTAAGTTATTATTTTATGTTATCCTATGTAAAAGATATTTTACCCTAGGTATAAGATTGTTAAATAATATTTTATTTATACTAAGTATAAACTATACATACTAGGTACCTATCTTAAATGTTTTACTTTTTTGTTTCAGTTATTGATTCAAAAGAGTTTAGAAGAAGATTCAATTAATGGCATAGGCTGTGGTGTATTTAAGGTACTTATTTAGTTCATACAATTTATTGGATGATTTTTAATATAATTCATAACTATTTTTTAGTTTTTTACAACTATAAATATAGTCTTAGGTATATATTTAATTTTAATTTTAATTATGTATGTTTAAATATTTTTTTAAGCGATACTTGTTTCCACAATATCCTGAAATGGCTCGTAAACTTTTTGCATTTCTGGTAACTTCATCTGGTGGTCCTGCTTCTTCCCATGTAATTAGTTATTCAAATTTTAAAGCCCAAACTGAACGTTTGCTGAGTGTTTTGGCTGATGACCGCCAAGTATTGATGTACGTCATGGTGAGCGAGTCTTAATAATTTTATGTTTGTAGTTGGTAGATAATAATTAAATTAATAATCCATCTCATTGAAATATTAAAATTGTTGTAGGTAATAGGTACTAAACAAATTAATACAATTTAACTGTTGAAATATAATTACAAAGTTTATGATTTTATTGCAATATTAATTAAAATTAAATACAAGTTAATAATAAATAATATAAATAATATAATATTACCTATATAAAAAAAAAAAAAAACTAGTTCAATAAATTAGTTATTTTTGTATCATATTTTGTTAAAGAATTAATAACAATAAATCTGTTTAGATTTTGTTTATGAGTACTTTGTATGGTTAAATTACTTAAATTATTTTAAGTATATTATACCTTATACCTACACTGTACAATGGTATGTTTAAGACAAATTTAACATTTCTAAATATGGTAATCCATTTAATGTAAGGTTCCCAAACTTTTCACGGTACGGTCCATTTTGGTGACCCACAACATACTTACCTATGGCTTTTTTTTGTCATTATTAGTTGCTATCTTCGCAATAACTTTTAGTCTCACCTTAAACTAGTACGCTTGTAATTGTTGCGTATGATGATCAATGTTAAAATTAAATTCAAACATCAATATAAAATATATTATGTACAAGGAAAATACTGTTCCATTTTTATTTGAATTTTGTATAGAATAAATAAATATTTCAAAACTTAACAGTTTTTGAACCTCTGATTTAATGGATACATACACTATAATTCTTAGTCAATTTTTGTGATTTTTGTGATTTTTAAAGTTTTTATTTAGTTGAAGTATTTATAACATATAGTATATACACTACATTTTTGGTCCATATATAGTTCATGAGTCTATTAAAAGTTACCTATTTTAATTTTAGTTCCTAATGTCATCTTAACAACTAGAATACTTAGTCGACTAAGGTTTACGAAACAGATATTCTAATTTGCATTTGTATTTGTGCCAATATAAGATAAAACTGAGTTTAGCCTTTAGTTTTTTTGTTTATTTTAAATTATCAGCCAAGCCAATCATAGACTATTACAATAAGTGGCAAGGTAGTTTACAATGTTGAAGCATCGTCATTATTTATATTATCATACTATCTCAATTGTAGCATTAGGATCTCATAAAAATATTAGTAGTTGTTATTAATTTGTAAATTAAAATTTAATTTAGCTATTAATTATATTCTTTATTTCATTGTAAATGTTTGGATTTTTGTTTTTTTTCTTACTTTTATATATTAAATTACTTACAAGTAAGTGCTGTTAATAGATAATTGCCCTTGCCAATTTTAAATCTATCGGTTTTAACCTCTATATACTTTGTTCAGCTTGTCGATGATAAATGATAATGAATGATTCATTACTACCAATACCATAGAATTTTTTTTCTAATTGAACTCTATAGAAAACAGATAATTTCAATTATCATACCTAGTATATTGGATTTATTTTTTGTTATTATCATGTTATTATAATTGAACGATTTATTTCTATAGTATTTGTGCTGAAAAGTTAATATGCTACAACAGTCATATATTTAATAGGTTTAATACATAATTCATTAGCTCATAAGCCTTAATCTTTATTTTATAAGGTATTTAAAGAAAATAATTTTATGTCTTATGGTTATGATACATACCAATGTATTTATAAACATCTTTTATAATTTAGTATATTTTACTACTTATATAACAACGACAGACGTGTACATTAAAGATATCATTTTTTATACTCTAAAATATTACAAAATTTATTGGTACTCCTATACTATATATTTGTAATTTAAAGCGTAATAATTAAACAGATATATGTTATTTATTGCAATGTTAAAATATAACTATTATTGTATGGATATCACATCTAAATTGGTTAAATATATTAATAATTGCTTACGAAGCAGGTATAATTATTTAATATAATGGTAAAAGTTAATTTAAATGATATCATTTTATATCTGTGCCGAAGATACTATGATATACTTATTATAAAATGTGGTAAAATATATTATATTTATAGTAGTTTTTTTAAACATTAAAAAAAAACAAAGTTATACTGATATTCATGATTTTCAGTACACATTTTTTTTTGGTATTGATTATATTATTTAATGTAGCAGTTGTATTATAATTTATAATATATTGTGTATTACTAATTTTTATTTATTGATGAATGTGTATAAATTATAAATTATTTATAAAGATATATTAAGGCTTTAGTCTTATATTATTTAAGATTAACTATGGTCTATGGAATGTTTATTGTTTGTTAATTGGTCCTATGTTCTGATTATAAAATTATAATCAGTCATTATATAATAATTGTTAAGTTAGATACTTAGATAATTAATTTATAGCTCATATACTCAATACCTATATTATTTAAATTTATTTATTCAATAAATATATTGGTGATAATATTTTTATCTATATTATCTAATAATTAGTTGAAAATTTGTTTGTTTTTATAATAACTGTTTGAATGAATATAATCCATAAAAAAACATTTGATAATTTGGTGCTATTGATATTCAATGAGAAATAATACCTACCTATGTGAGTTTTAACATTAGATATTCTGTTTGCAGTGAAGGTTTTATTTACAAATTAAAAACTGAATTGTACCTACATGATGAATATGTTTTTGTAAATTGATACTTAGTAATATGTGTAAATGATATCCGTGGTCTTATAAATGTAATTCAATAATATAACTTCATTATATAAAAACAAGCCTCATATACATTTTTTTCTTTTAAAATTTATCAGAAATATGATTCTATTAGAATAAAGTTGGACAAAAAGTCTGGACTCAGTTTTTCATTAATGGACAAATTGTCCAAAAATAAAAAATTTCTATTAAATTTAAATCTTTAATTATACTAATAATTAATATAATATATTATACAAGTATATGTATATTTAATATTTATTTAAAAATTTTAGTTCTTTTATACAATACTAACATAGTGACTTTGACAGGTTTTCAAATACAAATGAACGGCAATTATCAGCCAACATATTTTTGTAAAGAGAAATATCATGAATTATCGCATGGACTTCCGGGCCCTAGTAATTACATAATATTAAATTATTTAAGTATTACCTGAATAATTTTAAACAGGTTTTTATACTCAAAGACCGAAATTTCTATAAAATATTAATGAAAAAAAAAAATATCAAAGGTAAAATGCAATAAAATGCAGTAAAATGCAATTTTTTTTTAAAATATGCATATTATGTAAAAAAACCTCAAAATATGCGAAAATATGCAAACTAAAATTTCATTTTTGAACTCATCAGGTTGTGATTCAAATTTGTAGCTCATACAGCAACTTTTGTATTCACTCATTAAAAACATGCAAATGCATGAACTTCCGGGCCCTATTGATTACTATTTATTATACCTACTTATTATTCAAAATAATGGTTAATACTTAATACGGTTATTATTATTATTGTTAAGTAATCAATTGTATTGACTATTTTTTGAAACTTAACTTATTTTAAATACTATTATTATTATTGTAGAGTGATTGATGTTTGTATTTGTGTGAGTACCTATATAATATAATGAAAATGTAATAGAATATTTTGTATTCTCGGACTTTTGTCTGGTAATAAATAAATGAGTCCAGACGTTTTGTCCAGCTTTTTCAAAACAAACTTTTTGTCCGGGATTCAGATTTTTAGGGGCTGTTGTAGGTTCTGGTTAATTTGGGTGCAAAACCCTGCATTTGCTATACATTATGTAGACTAATTTTCTTATTTCATTATATATGGCTCATAAATACATAATTTGATAAGGTTATTTAAGTAAAAATAAGTTAGATATACTTGTTATTTTTGTAGTTATTTTCCACTTCTTTTTGAACTGTTAAAAATATGCTTAAAATAATTTTGATGGTATAATATTGATTTCAAATTTGGTATGGTATAAATTCTTATATGGCTTTCCTGATCTGCAAAGAATATTCTTTTTTACTATTACTGATTGTTAGATGTATGCTGATGGAAAAGAAGAAATTGATCAAGACCAATTTCGAGATCTACTCATAGCTGTGTATAAACTTGCGATGGACCATTATCCTGAAGGGCCTCAGTCATGTCGTTATATATTTAAGACTGTTCAATCTGTTGTTGATTCTGCAGTGGGTAATTTTGCTTAATTTACATTTATGCATGTTAATTTAAGTTAATTTTTAGTTTCATAAAAAATTAACACTAAAAGTGGGATACTTGACCAATTGGATACTTCAACATTGCCCACGGTTAATTGTCCTACTTCATCGGTATATTGTCCACATCTTATCCACTGGTTACAGATCCGTTATTGAAAAGTGCCCATATTCCAAACCTAATGTAAGTGTATATCAATATTTAAATAACTATAATTGATTTCTATGCAGGGAAAACAATTTAATAATTTTGAATATGATTCTATTTTTTATTACCTCATTAGGAAAACGAACCTAATGTGAGTAAATTTTATTGAATTGTTTGTGATTTAACTAAATATTAATTGATTCTATTTTATTATAGGATCTCGAATTGACAACACCAGTTTTGGAACAAGAAAACTTGTTCACAACTGAAAAAAATCCATTATTGCCATTGTCTCAAGTGTGGATATTATCTACAACATTACCAGCATTATATACTCAACCAATTTTGCATTCCAAACCAACACCAAATTGTTTCAACACTCAAAACTTCTTATCAAAATTTGTAAGTTTTTAATTGATATTTTAACTCTTTTTGTTGGGGACTATTTTCTTGATTCAAAAGTTATAATATAATAAGCAAGTATATTCTCTGTAATTTTTTATCGCCATTTAAATATACTATTATTTGAACAAAAAGTTATGATAAAATGTAAAAAATATAAATTGTAATTGGTAAATTATTTTATTACTAAAATTAGTATACTGATTATTATATTTTACCATCACTTTGCCTTGCCATAATTCACACATATTGTACACCCAAATTTAATTTTCAACATTTTCCTTTTTTTTTCATTTATTAAAATTAAAATGTTTCAGCATATTAAGGCATGCTATTACAAATTGGTTTATATGTATTAGTTACAAATTACAAATTTCACATTACTAATTTAATTAGTTTGTGATAAGGTGATTATGATATATACATTATACATGCTAATGTTAGTTAATAGGTATTTTTAGTGGTAGTTTAAGGTTGATCTTCATTTTTGCTTGAGTCTGATAGGAGAAGATCTTGCGGTAAACGTGGTTTTAAACACAGATTTTTTGTTTTGTTTCCCAGATTGTAGAACTGTGCGCTATCATTTGTATTGAGATTTGCGTGAAAGTTTTTGAATTGTGTTTTTATCCAGTCTTGGAGAAGAGGGATTCTTGTGTCATTGTGAATTTGTCTGTTCCTCATGAACCATGAGGCTTTGATACATATTCTCAAAAATTTATTTTGAAGGATTTGGATTTTGTTGATTTTAGGAGAGGAAGCTGCCGCCCTAATTGGGCAGGCGTATGTGATTAGTGGCCGGATCATTGAGGTGTACTGTAAGATGGAAGATTTCATTTGGAGAGTTGATTTGTAGTTAACTAGGGGAAAAAGTGTGTTCATTCTTCCATAGCCTTGAGTGAGTTTTATTTATATAAATTTTCATGTCAGTTTTTCGTCTAAAAACACTCCAAGGTACTTGACAGAGTCATCTTTATTGTTTCATTGTATTGGTTGGTTATCAATTTATCATTATAACTGTAAATGGGTTGAGGATCTTTGTATCGATTTAGGGAAAATAATTTTGCTACTCTTTTTGTTGGATTAAGGTTTAATTTCCATATTTTTAACCAGGTGGTTACTGTGTTTAGAGCTGTTTGGAGATTTTGTATTGAAGATTCCTGGGAGTTGTTTTGGGTTATTATTGTTGTGTCAAACATTTTCCTGATCACTTAATTTTTTTTGTTTTTCATAAAATTCAAGTTTCTAATTTTTATTTTTCATAAAATTATCGTTCAATAAATATTTTTACAATTAAAATCAAATATCAAATAATTAAATAAATGTAGATACTGGTTCAAGTGAACATCATCATTTAAGAGGACACTACACATATATTTGTTGTCTCCGTCTTACAAGTGGTCAATGCAGCAAATTTACGCTCAGTTGATCACACTTAGATCAGGTAGTTTAAAAATTTCAGTTAATCGAATTCAGTTTTTAAGTGAATTATGAGCATTTTTAATTTACACTATATTATACATGCATAACTTGCTAAAAAAAATGAACAATTGTTAAAAACTCACCTACGAACAGATAATATTCTTACCATCAAGTTTCATATTTATTCACTCTAATTTTTAATCTAATTGAGCTAAACGTGATCTGCTGGCTATGTTACACACTTGAAAGATGGAGACAACAAATGGCTGTGTAGCGTCCTATTGATTTTAATTTTATCGGATCACATCAATTATATTATATTGTATAGATGTTAGTACATTTCTGATGTAATCTTCAAATAATACATTTTCCTAAACAAAATCTTGTAATCAATATTTCAATTGCTTTGGATGATTGAAAAAATAAAAAAATAATGTTTTCATTGACCAATAATATGTTATTAAAAAACTATTTCTCAAATTTTTTTTTTATTGTTTTTATTAGTTCAAGAAGTTTAAATACTATTGTTTTAATATTTTTTTTTCTTTAAGAAGTGTAAGTAGGCACTTTGTAAATTATGTAAAAGTAGTTTTTCAATTTCACAATGTACCTATTTAGTATTAACCAGTTGTATATTGAATCTGAAATAATATACATAACATTTTATATTCAAATAAAAAAAAGCTACTAATAGTTGGCAACCCTACTTTTAAAACCAGTTTTTGTAACTGTAAAAATATGAAGAAAATAATTCAATTATTTTGCCTTCATTACTAATTTGCCATGTTGTACGTTTGTAATATGGAGTATTGGAGACAACACATGCAGTTGTAGCGTCTTCTTAAGTAAGATGCTTAAGAGATCAGACTGAGAAAACAAACTACTAGGTATATGCGTTATGTTGTTATGTGTATCTAATAATTGAACTATCAAATAAAAAAAAAATTTTCCTAGGTACGTTGTGATAACATTTTAATTGATTCCGCTGTTTCAACATAAATAGTTAATTTAAATTTGTTTTTATTATACCTACAGGATTTTGATATTTTCTTGATTTCTGTAAAATGACTTGTTTTGATATGGATTTCAAAAATAATTCATGAGCAGTAGGTACTTAAATATTACGTTTTTACATGTCGTGATATATTTTCAAACGTACAATAGAAAATTTGCATTCAGAATTTTAGGCTTCAGCAGAACTAATTTTGCATTGTTTGCTTTAAATACCTATAAAGACTATTTGAGTGAATTTGCTTTGAATCATCATAACTTGTTTAAAAATTCAAATATTGCAGAAAAAATAAAGTACAAACATAGATAATACTCTTGCTTACTTGTTTAATAATAATTTATAGTCCAATATACCTTAATACTAAAGCTAACAATTCAAAATTGGTTCTGCTACACGCAAAATGTGGATTTGGCGTCCATTCTTCAGTCGACGATATTAAAACTATGGTATCTACCATCTACTGATTCTAAACCGTTAAAAATTTTCAATGAACTAACCCCTAACTAATATGAATCAAACATTTCAAAGATTTTAGAGTTTGTCCCGTGAATTATTTATTAATCCTATTTCTATCATTTTTTTATTGTACATTTATGGAAATAAACAATCCATCAATTTTATATTTAAAATAAAAAATATTGTTTTTCGAATAAAGAAACGTAATATTAGCCACTTATAAATGTGACCATGATACTATTGAGCGGTTAAGGTCAATGTCGTTTGTCCTTGACAAGTAAATGTATTCAAATCATACATAAATGATTTTCAATGTATTTAATAAATTATGTAGTGTCAATACCTGAATAGCGTAAAGGTAAAATAGAGACATTTTTCAGCTAGGAAATAGCCAGTAGTAGGTAAACATAAAACGCATGATAGTTCACATTTTTCGAAACTGATAGTAATTTAATATTGATAACTGTTAACCATTATAGCCTACAATAGATAATCAGCAGAAACATACTTTTTAGCGTAAAGAATATTTTAGAAAATTTCATACAACGTTTATATCCTGTTAGGATCCTTTGGCGGTATTTAAAATGTTGATACCGGTATCCAGTATTTGTTTTGCTACCGGTTCTAGGGTATTCTAAATTACCGCCAGCTCTAGAGTGACGTTTAGATATCGATAATTTTTTGTGGTCCTTGGTTTCAAATAATAATGCTATGATTATACCTACCAACAAAAATTATGTTGAAAAACTATAATAATATATTTCATTATCGTCATATTATATAGATATAATATAATACTAGTCTTAAACAAAATATAGCTGTTTATATTTGTGAATATTTATGAATATACGTGCTAGGTACTGAACAATTTTATTTTCTTAATTTAAATTTAATATATAATATCAAAGCACATGTCGCAATCCTGTACCGAGGAGTTCATAATATTTAAGTACCTAACACAATAATATGCTCTTTGTTATCTGCCGTGGATTTTTTAAAATTTATTTTAATAAAATTAAAACTATAGTTAGTCAACCATACATTATTCTAACTATATATTTAAAAACATGGTTCTCGGAAAAACACATATTTTTAAAAACATTTTGACGATTTTGCTACCTGATTAGTTTCTAGTTTAATATTTAAAATTTATTTTTGGCATTTATTGACGGTCCAATGACTGTAAATTTCGGTCGCGAAGTAATAATTGCAACGATCTTTTAATTTATAAATAGCTTATTTTACCAAAACACGCACGTGCATAAAAACAACATAATTTGGTTAGGACTATTTTTACATTTTACATACCTACCTGTCTAATGTAAATTGTATTTATTTGTAAGTAGATAGATTTTCACCATTATTGACCGTATTGTGTTTTGTTTTTTTTTCACTGTTTATATTGGAACTCGACAAATGCCACGTTTATGCTATTTTGTGACCTAGATCAATATTAAAAGTGAAAACGTTATAAAATAGTCAAAAGGGATGTGGCTAAACAATTGTGTTGATTTGCCAATTAAATGTTCGTATTATTGTTATTTTTATAAAATGTATATAGTACTTTTTTTGTTCAATTGATTGTGATGGTGGGATGTGAGAAGTTAAGGACGATCGTAGGCTTTAAGAATAAACAAAGGAACAAATAACGAAGACGTATTTCACCCAATGTGGGTCATTCATGTATTCTATTGTGTTCTTTAGGCGTTACTACGAGGTAGATAATATACATGCACACACACACGCACACACGCACACACACACACACACACACACACACATATACACATGAATCAGCATATTTACCTATTTCAAGGCGACTTGAGTAATTGTTATCAGATAAGCATGTATTAATATTGAAAAGTATTCCGAGAGTAGATAACAATTTGGAAGAAATTTCACTCCAATTTCATCATACACTAGACAATATTATAATATCATCTAACAGACATAAAGAAGTTTTTTGATAGTGAATTAATGTATCATTCAATACTGAATAATTTATAACACGTTTTCTCTTGAATATATTTTTACTGTATAATTCAAGATCAAATGGTGCTAATTGAGTGTGGAAAAAAAACAAAAGTAAATTTAAAACAGCCATGAATAATTGTTTAATGGGTTTTTTTTTTTAATTGGTACTGCTGAAGTATAAAATGCTATTTGTAGGCTGAAGCCCCAGTAGACGTGAAACTGTGAAAACAACATTAATTAAATGAGAGCGCATAAACTGTATAATATAGGATCAGTGATCACCACCTAATATCATTCATAATTAATGGCATAACTAATAAGTAATAACAAATTGAATCTAGTGTGCATATTTAGTAGTTAGGCAGTTGTAGTCAATAATTTGTTGTTATTATTAAATTGGTAATAGAAAACAAGCTGAAAGCATCCGAGCTTTTATGTTTTATATTTCTATTACAGTTGGACTTTTCTTGTCCATCACATTGGACACTATTGTACAACAGCAATCAACATGGTATCGGAAGTAATAGGTAATTATTTCCAAGTAAACTATTATGAATATTTTAAACCTGTTTCAAAATGCATATGTTTTTATATAGTGCTTCACATACAACGTTAAAATATGACGTTTGTGTGCGGCTCTTAAAAAATAATTTAGAAATATAGTTTTTTGGTTTTTTTTTTTTATAGGTTTCTACACCACGTGCTGAGTTATCGGGGGCCAACGTTAACGTTCTTGCGAGGTGATGAAGGCGTTTTATTTTGCATGGGAGGTACTTCTGAATGGCGGGAGTCACACCAGTACTGGGGTGGAGACGACACCATAATTTTGCAATTATTACCTAATTACAAAGTAATCAACCGTAAGTATCACAGTAACTTAAGAATTAAAACACTTTTTAATACCATCCAAATTCCTTTAAGGTGGTCCAAAATCTATGTATTTGAACACATCCATACGTGGTTACCCAAAGGGTATCAGAGCTGGTAACGACCCAAGAAAACCATCAATTGAAGTTGATGACTCGTTTCAACATGTTACACACTGTGGAATACCATACAAGTTAGAAAGCGTTGAAGTATGGGGTTGTGGCTCACCAAAAAATAGGTGTTTATGATATTTTTATAATAAGTTTTGTACTTGTCAATAAATTCATTTTTGCTAGTATCTTTCAATTATCTGATTAGTGATTATAAATTTCATATGCTAAATTTTGTTTTATATTTTAGAGAAGTGCAATTGGATATAAAGAACTGGCAAATCAAAGAGGCCGAGAAGACCCGAAAATTAAAAATGACATCTAAAGAATGGTTAGATCACCCGGATAGATACTTACTAGAGTTGGCTGGACGTCAGACATATTCAACATCATAAACCAGTTTTAATCATAATGTTCTTTACAGTCCTCGCATAATGTTATTTTCGTATGTGTACATAAGATATTTTTTTAACTACATTTCAAATCGTGCTTTAATTTCTCGACGTACTTACAGTTACAAGAGTATTATTTTATCAGTATTAACCGGATACCAGATAAAGTTTACTATAAATAATAGAAATTGACCATAGTTTTCAGATAGAAATACTAAAATAAATATTATAACTGTATTGAATTATTGGAAGTTTTAAAAGAGTAAATTCCTGTATTATCCATATATATATTTTTTATCATAACAGTATATATATTGAGTCCATAATAGATTAATTAAAAAATTGTCTTCTTTAGGTATTGGTTCTATTTGTAGTTGAATTAAATACAGAAATCATGAATTCAACCCTTTTCTAATTACTAAATTAGATGATCAAATAAAATGCAAGATTTATACATATCTGTTTATTTGAAATGCAATCTTCTAATCAACTGTTACAATGTTAGAATTTTAATTTTAACAAAATACAATAGATTTTTTTTTGCCAAGTGATAAACCTGTGATACATCTTAAAGCTCATTTGATGATCGTGTAAGCAATTTTTATTAAATTATGACGAATTTAATTCCAAGTCTGAGAGATTTTTTATCTCAAAAATGTATTTGAAGAGCCATAAAAATCAATGATTTTTTAATCTGTTCTTGTGAATTTTTTTTGTGTGTTAAATTATTACAAAAAAAGTTATTTAATAAGAAAGTATTCTTCAATTTATTTTATTTTGGGGTGTTAAACAAAAATTCTGATGTGTCTTGTATCTAAAATAGAGCTATATTTTAAAGATGATGTAAGATCGTAATTTATTATTTTACAATTCTTTTTACTTGTAATAATTTAGTCATTTATCGTAGAAATTCTTATTCTAATATATAAGTTTATATAATATATTTATATTTTTTTTTCT
Organism: Nasonovia ribisnigri; assembly: GCA_027563435.1. Classification (NCBI taxonomy): domain Eukaryota; kingdom Metazoa; phylum Arthropoda; class Insecta; order Hemiptera; family Aphididae; genus Nasonovia; species Nasonovia ribisnigri. The sequence goes on along the minus strand of JANEHU010002988.1, from coordinate 6,887 downwards.
GTAATAATTGAAAATGTACAATGATCATTATTATTATCTCATAGTAATATACTTTTGCAATAAAATGAAAAGAGTAAGTTTTTATTATTGTCGTTCTTGTGTTTCTTTCTTTTTTTTTTAAGTTTCCCAACTTACATTATTTTTGAACTATCATAATTGTTTGGCACTTGTTCAACTACATAACCAAGACATTGAGTCTTGAAAACAACAAAAATCAAATGTTATTTAAATATTGATTTATAGTCCTTTGTATTGGTACCTTGTTATTTGTGTCTGGTCTATGCGCAAATTGCATTCCATTGTTGGTCTTTGTACTTGGTCTCCACGAAATTGCCGCCATGGTGTTATGAATCAGATAAGGCGGTAGTTTTTGCTTGGAAAACAAATAAAAAAAAATCAATTTCTCAAGGGATCAAAGAGACCCCTATTCTTGTACTATGGTAGCAGTGACTCACCTCAAAAAACGGCCGGCCAAACCTGGGCATATCGGCATACAGCTTGATTTCTTCCAGGTGGAACGTCTTGCACATCGGCGACGGTTGTCTGAGTATGATTTTAAGCTTTGAAACATTGTTCCACGCCTATGCATATTATATACGACTATACAAGTATAAAAATGTACAAACGTAATAAATGCGTCCAAATTTCCCAAAAAGTGTTTACAAACTTGCATCCCCTTAATAAGTGTCAATGTTTAAAAATTAAGGTGTATTCGAAAAATCATTATAAATACCCACCCCTAGGCTAATATTTAATTTCCTCGGTTCTGACTAATAACTAATAATTTATTTTATATAATTTTTTAATTGTTTTAAGGTCATCAAGTTCTGAGCCATAGTTCATAACCGTGTTTAGGGTATATTGGGATAAATAAATAACACCGGGAGCACTGTAGGCTTATCAAAAATGTCTGCTAAAGTAGGGTAGATTTTGTTCTATGAACACGAAATACACAACGGTGAATACAATTTTTTTGAATTTTGTTAATTCATTAAGTTACCTACATTAAAATTTGTTTATTAATTGATTTATCCTAATTTCTAACATGTTATTAAGTCTGCAAGACACATTTGTGTTTGCTAAGTGCACTATAAACTCCAGAAATTGACTAGAAGGTGAAAGTGTCCTGAATATAGTAACCAAATAATATTATATGGAAAGATTATTACAGAAAACGTAAGTTTAGAAATAATAATTTCATAAAATTGCTTCATTATGTATATGCTTTAATTCATTGAGCACATGTATAGCTATAAAATGCTTAGTACTCAAAACATCAAAGCCTCTGATATGCCACACAAATGAATGGTCAAATTAATATATGTGATGATGTTTAAACTTTTGATAGTAAATACTAATTATTAAATGTTCATTTTTCCAAATGGGAGATGATACAAATTAAATTTAATGAAACAATGCTAAAAATGCTAACATGTTATAACTTTGTAAGTTAAGAAGTAGGTATTCACACCTATGTAACAATATTTATCTATCCTACTTGTACTAGTTGAGATTTTGTACACCAGAGAGCGGCTGATATATAGTTTGCGTTATCCAATAGAATTTGCATATTGATACAAAAGTCAAAATGTAGCAAACCATAGCAGAGTGATGTATATGTATAAAATATAAATTTGCGTATCAGAATTTAATAGAGTAGAGTTCATAGGTATTATAATATAATACTATTATATTTATAATATATTATTATATTATATTATACATTATTTATATTTATACTATTTTATTTATTTATTTATATTTATAGGTACTATTATATTTATATGGACCTCGTTTATGCAATTTTATATTTTAAGAGGTTGTCAGCGCAATATTTGTTTTTTCTGTGAGACTTATATATGCATTATGCATAGTCGCAAATAGCGTTTGGGATTTGGGGGGGTTAAAGTCCTATTATAATATTGAATAAACTGAAAACAAAATGTAGGACATTTTTGGGGGCCTTAGCCCCTAAAGCCTCCCTCCCCTATTTTCGCCTATGCTCATGTGCAACAAAGACAAAACGTATTCACGTAAAATCGTTTTATTAAAGATTTTTGAGTAATTTCAGAGTAAAATCACCAATCATACAAATTATTGAGAATAATTTGGAAGGTTTGACATAATATGTTTGTATATTTTATTATTATTTGACTTTAAAATAATAAAAAAAAAATGTATTCATTTAAATGAATATTATTAAATTGTTTTGAGGCAATATTCAGTCAAATTGATGTGTTAAATTCTTAAAAATATTATTCTATATAATCTTTGTAAAGAGTGATTGATGGTACTCTAAAACAAAATAAAAGGTTTTTAGTGAATGTGTTTTGACTAACTATGTTGTGCGCTGGCTAGAATGTTAGATAGAGAGAAAACAAAAAGTGCACTGACATTCTAAAGTAATCTGCTTAAAATAGACATATTTAACTTTTATTTTTATTAGAACAATGGATAGTTATCAAAAGTTAAATAATTCAAATTTATGAAAAAAATGAATACCGTTAAATTAAGTTAATATGTATAAATGTAAAATTTGTATGAATTAATTAAATACCTCCTAAATAATGGACCCGGGACTCCTAACCTTAGTGGGCATCTAAATGTTTTTATGAGCATATTATTAAAGTGATTTTAAGTGCAGGTATAATAAGTCTCAACTCCTGAACCTTGTTCATAACATTTAAAGGAGTATCGCACGAGATTAAATTCCTTGTCTCTTGACTATGGGTTATCCAGCACTACACCTCCGCCCATCCCATCATCAAATTAATGTCTTCTTTCCAGCATATTAAAAACTATAATGTTTTACAGTAGAATCACGATAGGTAACATGAAGTTGAAGGGGGAATGAAAAATCGCTTCGAGTTCGATATGATATGTAATATTCAAGATAAATAACTCAACATTTTCAAAATCAAGTAAAAACTTCGGTACCTAATATTATGATGAAATTAAATGAGAAAAAGTTTTATGAAATACGTGTAGGTGTGACCGCCGACCGGCTATAACTATATTGATCTCCATAAAAAAATTTGACTTATCGTGTGGTGATTTTGTAGATCATTTTAGCCGTACCTCGGTGGAAAACAGCGAGAAATAGTCTTGGGCGCCGTTCTCGCAGTGCGGCTGGTTCATCAGAGTTCGGTTCTTGATGCCCACCTCCCAGTTTCTCGATCCCATCGGCGGTCCTTGCAGTGTATTCGATCTCAACAGTAGCACGCTCACGCTGGCTGTGTAATAGTTTCTGAACGTTATTTCACCCACCTGTATTTTTTCAAAAATATATAATATTAGGTATTTCGGTCGTAGATAGTATAGATTGTCAATTCATAGGTTGTCCGCAGCAATGTTGTAAAAATACGTATATTCTTATATTTTTGACAGCCTGAGTGTGAGACAATCAGTGGTTTTCAACCTTTTATAATTTAAGCCCCCCCACCATTTTTACCACACCCTCATTATATTTCAATGAATTATAGTAAGTACCTATGTAAATTTAAAAAGGTTGAATAAACAAATCTTGCATAATCATTATTCTTACAGGGGTCTTGATATATTGTTGTTATAGCAGTTGAAAAATATTAAAAATACTTAGGCAACATTTTTTTTACAAGCTTTTTAAGTTCGAATTTTGACAACATTTATCAAATTTAAAATTAAAAAATTTTTATGTAGTTAAAAATGTATAAAATGTTCAATTTTTGTAGCTAAGGAATAAAAGTTAAAAATAAAATCATCAAATATGTATATACTATAGTAATATCAATATTATGTAAACACTCAATAACTATGTGCAGGCTTCATATATTTAAATTCTGCATTTTTGGCTAACTAATAAATATTATTATACACATTTTCAAATAATGGTATACAATTTTTTTAACAGTTAATTTTGAGCATGCGCACAATAACTTTTTTTTTAAATGGCATGATGCATTTTTGACCATAAATTATTTTGTTTGGTATTTTTTAATGAATTTTAGTGGTTGAATTTCTTTTCGAAGTTGAAAAGTAACCGAGTTATAGCAATTTGATTTTATGTTATTTGCACGGGTATAACAGATTATAAAATACATAACAATAAAAATAAAAATAAAAATATTGATTTTTTTTACTAACAAAAGTTTTATTTAACCTATCAAATTGTTCAAACTGTGCACCATGGTGCTGTAAACAACATTCACACGAATTAAAAATTCTCGTTTAATAGCAGAAATAATTTGTTGTTTTGTCATTTAATTACATAGTTACAGCAATTGTTTTGTTTTTCAACTCAAGAAGACACGTAGGTGGATTGTCATACACTACCGTTTTTAAGTGACCCATAGAAAGTAATCAAATGGTGTTATTTGCACGAGTATAACAGATTATAAATACTGTATAATATTACTGATCGTCTTCGCCATAGCCCATAGATAATACTTAATGGATAGGACATGTCTATGCGAATCGCAAATGGGGGGCCTGCCCATAGATTTATTACTCTATAGGCCTGCCAGAAGTCAGAGCCCCATATTTCTGGTTGAAACCATTATATTGGTATCAAAATACAATTTTTTTTTGTATTTAAACCAATAGTACAATAATATTACAATAATAACACTATAACTGGCAACACTGAACAACAAACAATCACTAATCGTAAATAATTACGTTATGTAACCAGATTATACCTTACATCTACCATTATGTTTAATTGGATGCTTTTTTGGCATGCGGTATGGGGTAGAATCACAGAATAGATTAAATAGAATGTAGAATGTCCTAAATATTATTATGTAATATCTATGGTCTTCGCTAAGAATCGATCTTTTATGATATTATATCATTGGATTCAAATTTAACACCATCCATTACTGTGATAGTGTGATCCACTTGTAACCTACTGTACAACAGAGCGACACCCACTTGCCCACCTTTTTTTTAAATGTATTCTATAAGTTATAACTAATATAGACTGTGAACATTTTTTTTTAGAACTTGGTTAGTGGTTAAAATAAATGTTGAGAAAACGTTTTGAATTTTGAATGAAGACAATAAAAAATACAGCGTATAATATTGTAAAATTGTATGATATCCACATACTTTTATAACTTTACTAATTGTAATCCAATAAGTAATAAAGAACAGTCTATATACTCTTTTAAATAAATTGTAAGTAATATTGTTTATTTATTTTTATAATATTGTTCATTTTTATCCACCATTAACTGCACTAGTTAATTTTATAGGACCATGGTTATTGTATCGAAATTAACTTGACGCTACCCAATGGGAATATTTCGTACATTTTTTAACTATATCTAATAATTGGATCTACATACGAAATCATTTCGTTACAAAGATCATGACACCATGAGTTTATAAAAATATAAAATTTGACTTATTTACTGCTGGATATGTATATATATATAATGTCATATTGAACAATTTAGTTAAACAAAATACCAATAATCAATAATTTAAATTTATTTAAATCAATTTAAACGAGTAGGTACCGATATTTTCTTTATTACCCGTTGGATTAGAATTAGTTATCAAACTGTGAGATTTTACAATATTATATGCAATATTCTGAATTTTTGAAAATATAAGTTGATTTTCATTCATTTAAAATTCAACGGATTTCATTTTTTTTGAAACAAAATGGAGGCTATTATAGTCACAGTATTATTAACGTATGAATATATAATAATTGTTATATGGAACATTAAAAAATTTTTGGTGAGTTAATATTAAATTTTTTTTTTTAAATTCTTTCCTATTTGGCTAGGGCCTCAATATATAAAAATATCAAATGGCCCCCGGCGGTCACTGGGTAGCCGTGTGGACCAGACCGACACTGCGCATATAGGTATGAATACAGATTACTAAAAAACACCTAAATATTGATAAATGATAAATGTTTGAAATATTTACCTTTGAGTGTTTTTGCAACTTGAGTTCGATGTACGAACAACCAGAGAGAACTTTCTGTTTTTTGTGTATATAAATTGGCACTGGACCTTTTACGCTGAAGTCCAACGGCCTAGACATGGACGGGCAGTACGACAGCGAGTATTTCAGTTTCGGTCTATGGCAGCAAAGATCGAAAAATTAAAATATTATTGAATAATGATAGTTAGTACAATATATAACAATAACACCTATATAGTAAAACGGACTGTGAAATGTGTCGCTATGTTTGCGACGAGTAGAAAATTTCTTGTAGGTATTACGACGAATGAAAAAATTTAGTTTATCTATTACCTAAATAAGTATTATATTTTATTGTATTATTATTATTATCGTGCACACATAACGACTTTCATAATACCTCATTGTACGGCATTCGTTGTCTTCTTTCATTTTGTCGTCTGCACCGCCGCTCATGGTATCCTTTGTTAAATCGTGTAGGTAATAGGTATGTATGTATACTTAGACATAGATAATTATATTACCGCTACAAACGTTTTATTTTTTATTATTTATAAAAGAAGGTTGCTAGAAACTAGAATCCAGAATTATCGATATAATATTATACCTACGTTGCACCTGCCGCATCATCCTCTGCTTGCAACTCCTTTCCTTATACTCGTTGTTTACAATATTATAACCTACCTATATATCGCTACAATAGGTAATAATAATAACGCACGCGTCACCTTGGTAACCACATTTAAATAAACATTAAATATTTGAAATAATTCAGTGTTTTAATAAAAATTGATTTAATCTTTTATCTTTATATAAGTTTTATTTTAGATTCTGAGCGGAGCGATGAATGTATATTGATTTTACAATGATATGTGTTTTTTTTTCTTTTTTTCTTTTTGAGCCTGTTATCACCTTTTAGGACAGTAAAAATGCATCAATTTTCTCCAACAGTACTTTTTCTGATAGGA
>JANEHU010002986.1:10000-40854 GCA_027563435.1 Nasonovia ribisnigri | reverse complement strand
AGATTGAAAATATAGTCTTCTTTCTAAATATAAGGTTATAAATATGATAACTATTACCTTTCACAAATGAGAGGACAGATTAGTCGAGTTAGTACAGGTGTGTGAAATTCGTATTTTGACCAATTTCTTTGTAAATGTGTATTATTTCTCCGCCACCATTCAACTTACAGCATTTATTTTGAACTTCATAGATTGAAAATATAGTTTTCTTTCTTAATATATGGTTATAAATATAATAATCATGACCATGGACGGAGGAGAGGAAAGATTAGTTGATAAAGTACGTGTTTTTTGAATTTCATGACTTGAATAATTTCTTTGATAAAGTGTACTATTACTCCGGCACCATTCTCCTTATAGAATTTTTTTTTGAACTCTATAGATTGAAAATATAGTCTTCTTTCCAAATATATGGTTATAAATATGATAATCATGACCATTGACAATTGAGAGGACAGATTGGTCCAGTAAGGACAGGTGTGTGAACTTCATGTATAGACCTTTTTTTTGATAATGTTGACTATAACTCAGGCACCATTCACTTTACAGCATTTATTTGGAACTTTATAGATTGAAAATATAGTCTTCTTTCTAAATATAAGGTTATAAATATGAAAACTATTACCTTTCACAATTGTGAGAACAGATTAGTCGAGTAAGTACAGGTGTGTGAATTTCGTGTTTCGGACAATTTCTTTGATAATGTGTACTATTACTCCGGCTCCATTCTCCTTATAGAATTTTTTTTTGAACTCTATAGATTGAAAATATAGTTTTCATAAAAAATATAGTGTTGACAATATAATAATCATTACCATGGACGAAGGACAGGAGAGATTACTAAAGTAAGTACAGTTCTGTGAATTTCATGTTTTGTCTAATTTCTTTGATAATGTGGACAATTACTCCGGCACCATTCACCCTATAGTATTTGTTTTGAACTATATAGATTGAAAATATAGTCTTCTTTCCAAATATATGGTTATAAATATGATAATCATTACCATTGACAATTGAGAGGACAGATTGGTCCAGTAAGGACAGGTGTGTGAACTTCATGTTTAGACCTTTTTTTTGATAGTGTTGACTATAACTCAGTCACCATTCACTTTACAGTATTTATTTCGAACTTTATAGATTGAAAATATAGTCTTCTTTCTAAATATAAGGTTGAAAATATAATAATCATTACCATGGACGAAGGACAGGAGAGATTAGTAAAGTAAGTACAGTTCTGTGAATTTCATGTTTTGTCTAATTTCTTTGATAATGTGTACTATTACTCCGGCACCATTCTCCTTATAGAATTTTTTTTTGAACTATATAGATTGAAAAATTAATCTTCTTTCTAAAAATACGGTTATTTATATAATAACCATTACTTTTCACAAATATATATATACAATATTTTGACCAATTTCTTTGATAATGTGTACTTTTTCTCCGGCAATATTCACCTTTTTGCAATTATTTTGAACTCCTAAGATTGAAATGTAGTCTTTTTTCTATATATACAGTTATATATATGATAATCATTACCTTTGACAAATGAAAGGACAGATTAGTAAAGTAAGTACAGTTCTGTGAATTTCATGTTTTGTCTAATTTCTTTGATAATGTGGACAATTACTCCGGCACCATTCACCCTATAGTATTTGTTTTGAACTATATAGAATGAAAAATTAATCTTCTTTCTAAAAATACGGTTATAAATATGATAACCATTACCTCTCACAAATATATATATAATATTTTGACCAATTTCTTTGATAATGTGTACTATTACTCCGGCACCATTCTCCTTATAGAATTTTTTTTTGAACTATATAGATTGAAAAATTAATCTTCTTTCTAAATATACGGTTATTAATATGATAACTATTACCTCTCACAAATGAGAGGACAGATTAGTCGAGTTAGTACAGGTGTGCGAATTTCGTATTTTGACAAATTTGTTTGTAAATGTGTACTATTACTCCGCCACCATTCAACTAACAGCATTTATTTTGAACTTCATAGATTGAAAATATAGTTTTCTTTCTTAATATATTATGGTTATAAATATAATATTCATGACCATGGACGAAGGAGAGGAGAGATTAGTTGATTAAGTACGTGTTTTTGAATTTCGTGACTTGACTAATTTCTTTGACAATGATAACTTTTTCTCCGGCAATATTCACCTTTTTGCAATTATTTTGAACTCCTAAGATTGAAATGTAGTCTTTTTTCTATATATACAGTTATATATATGATAATCATTACCTTTGACAAATGAAAGGACAGATTAGTAAAGTAAGTACAGTTCTGTGAATTTCATGTTTTGTCTAATTTCTTTGATAATGTGGAAAATTACTCGGGCACCATTCACCCTATAGTATTTGTTTTGAACTATATAAGATTGAAAAATTAATCTTCTTTATAAAAATACGGTTATAAATATGATACCATTACCTTTCACAAATATATATTTATAATATTTTGACCAATTTCTTTGATAATGTGTACTATTACTCCGGCACCATTCTCCTTATAGAATTTTTTTTTGAACTCTATAGATTGAAAATATAGTCTTCTTTCCAAATATATGGTTATAAATATGATAATCATTACCATTGACAATTGAGAGGACAGATTGGTCCAGTAAGGACAGGTGTGTGAACTTCATGTTTAGACCTTTTTTTTGATAGTGTTGACTATAACTCAGGCACCATTCACTTTACAGTATTTATTTCGAACTTTATAGATTGAAAATATAGTCTTCTTTCTAAATATAAGGTTGAAAATATAATAATCATGACCATGGACGAAGGAGAGGAAAGATTAGTTGATTAAGTACGTGTTTTTTGAATTTCGTGACTTGACTAATTTCTTTGATAAAGTGTATTATTACTCCGCCACCATTCAACTTACAGCATTTATTTTGAACTTCATAGATTGAAAATATAGTTTTCTTTCTTAATATATGGTTATAAATATAATAATCATGACCATGGACGGAGGAGAGGAAAGATTAGTTGATAAAGTACGTGTTTTTTGAATTTCATGACTTGAATAATTTCTTTGATAAAGTGTACTATTACTCCGGCACCATTCTCCTTATAGAATTTTTTTTTGAACTCTATAGATTGAAAATATAGTCTTCTTTCCAAATATATGGTTATAAATATGATAATCATGACCATTGACAATTGAGAGGACAGATTGGTCCAGTAAGGACAGGTGTGTGAACTTCATGTATAGACCTTTTTTTTGATAATGTTGACTATAACTCAGGCACCATTCACTTTACAGCATTTATTTGGAACTTTATAGATTGAAAATATAGTCTTCTTTCTAAATATAAGGTTATAAATATGAAAACTATTACCTTTCACAATTGTGAGAACAGATTAGTCGAGTAAGTACAGGTGTGTGAATTTCGTGTTTCGGACAATTTCTTTGATAATGTGTACTATTACTCCGGCTCCATTCTCCTTATAGAATTTTTTTTTTGAACTCTATAGATTGAAAATATAGTTTTCATAAAAAATATAGTGTTGAAAATATAATAATCATTACCATGGACGAAGGACAGGAGAGATTACTAAAGTAAGTACAGTTCTGTGAATTTCATGTTTTGTCTAATTTCTTTGATAATGTGGACAATTACTCCGGCACCATTCACCCTATAGTATTTGTTTTGAACTATATAGATTGAAAATATAGTCTTCTTTCCAAATATATGGTTATAAATATGATAATCATTACCATTGACAATTGAGAGGACAGATTGGTCCAGTAAGGACAGGTGTGTGAACTTCATGTTTAGACCTTTTTTTTGATAGTGTTGACTATAACTCAGTCACCATTCACTTTACAGTATTTATTTCGAACTTTATAGATTGAAAATATAGTCTTCTTTCTAAATATAAGGTTGAAAATATAATAATCATTACCATGGACGAAGGACAGGAGAGATTAGTAAAGTAAGTACAGTTCTGTGAATTTCATGTTTTGTCTAATTTCTTTGATAATGTGTACTATTACTCCGGCACCATTCTCCTTATAGAATTTTTTTTTGAACTATATAGATTGAAAAATTAATCTTCTTTCTAAAAATACGGTTATTTATATAATAACCATTACTTTTCACAAATATATATATACAATATTTTGACCAATTTCTTTGATAATGTGTACTTTTTCTCCGGCAATATTCACCTTTTTGCAATTATTTTGAACTCCTAAGATTGAAATGTAGTCTTTTTTCTATATATACAGTTATATATATGATAATCATTACCTTTGACAAATGAAAGGACAGATTAGTAAAGTAAGTACAGTTCTGTGAATTTCATGTTTTGTCTAATTTCTTTGATAATGTGGAAAATTACTCGGGCACCATTCACCCTATAGTATTTGTTTTGAACTATATAAGATTGAAAAATTAATCTTCTTTATAAAAATACGGTTATAAATATGATACCATTACCTTTCACAAATATATATTTATAATATTTTGACCAATTTCTTTGATAATGTGTACTATTACTCCGGCACCATTCTCCTTATAGAATTTTTTTTTGAACTCTATAGATTGAAAATATAGTCTTCTTTCCAAATATATGGTTATAAATATGATAATCATTACCATTGACAATTGAGAGGACAGATTGGTCCAGTAAGGACAGGTGTGTGAACTTCATGTTTAGACCTTTTTTTTGATAGTGTTGACTATAACTCAGGCACCATTCACTTAACAGTATTTATTTCGAACTTTATAGATTGAAAATATAGTCTTCTTTCTAAATATAAGGTTGAAAATATAATAATCATGACCATGGACGAAGGAGAGGAAAGATTAGTTGATTAAGTACGTGTTTTTTGAATTTCGTGACTTGTCTAATTTCTTTGATAATGTGGACAATTACTCCGGCACCATTCACCCTATAGTATTTGTTTTGAACTATATAGATTGAAAAATTAATCTTCTTTCTAAAAATACGGTTATAAATATGATAACCATTACCTCTCACAAATATATATATATAATATTTTGACCAATTTCTTTGATAATGTGTACTATTACTCCGGCATCATTCTCCTTATAGAATTTTTTTTTGAACTATATAGATTGAAAAATTAACCTTCTTTCTAAATATACGGTTATTAATATGATAACTATTACCTTTCACAAATGAGAGGACAGATTAGTCGAGTTAGTACAGGTGTGTGAATTTCGTATTTTGACAAATTTGTTTGTAAATGTGTACTATTACTCCGCCACCATTCAACTTACAGCATTTATTTTGAACTTCATAGATTGAAAATATAGTTTTCTTTCTTAATATATGGTTATAAATATAATATTCATGACCATGGACGAAGGAGAGGAGAGATTAGTTGATTAAGTACGTGTTTTTTGAATTTCGTGACTTGACTAATTTCTTTGATAAAGTGTATTATTACTCCGCCACCATTCAACTTACAGCATTTATTTTGAACTTCATAGATTGAAAATATAGTCTTCTTTCTAAATATAAGGTTATAAATATGATAACTATTACCTTTCACAATTGTGAGAACAGATTAGTCGAGTAAGTACAGGTGTGTGAATTTCGTGTTTCGGACAATTTCTTTGATAATGTGTACTATTACTCCGGCTCCATTCTCCTTAAAGAATTTTTTTTTGAACTCTATAGATTGAAAATATAGTTTTCATTAAAAATATAGTGTTGAAAATATAATAATCATTACCATGGACGAAGGAGAGGAGATATTAGTAAAGTAAGTACAGTTCTGTGAATTTCATGTTTTGTCTAATTTCTTTGATAATGTGGACAATTACTCCGGCACCATTCACCCTATAGTATTTGTTTTCAACTATATAGATTGAAAAATTAATCTTCTTTCTAAAAATACGGTTATAAATATGATAACCATTACTTTTCACAAAAATATATATACAATATTTTGACCAATTTCTTTGATAATGTGTACTACTACTCCGGCACCATTCTCCTTATAGAATTTTTTTTTGAACTCTATAGATTGAAAATATAGTCTTCTTTCCAAATATATGGTTTTAAATATGATAATCATTTCCATTGACAATTGAGAGGACAGATTGGTCCAGTAAGGAAAGGTGGGTGAACTTCATGTTTAGACCTTTTTTTTGATAGTGTTGACTATAACTCAGACAGATTCACTTTTCAAAATTTATTTGGAACTCTATAGATTGAAAATATAGTCTTCTTTCTAAATATAATATTGAAAATATGATAATCATTACTATGGACGAAGGAGAGGAGAGATTAGTAAAGTAAGTACAGTTCTGTGAATTTCATGTTTTGTCTAATTTCTTTGATAATGTGGACAATTACTCCGGCACCATTCACCCTATAGTATTTGTTTTGAACTATATGGATTGAAAAATTAATCTTCTTTCTAAAAATACGGTTATTAATATGATAACCATTATCTTTCACAAATATATATATATAATATTTTGACCAATTTCTTTGATAATGTGTACTATTACTCCGGCACCATTCTCCTTATAGAATTTGTTTTGAACTATATAGATTGAAAAATTAATCTTCTTTCTAAAAATACGGTTATAAATATGATAACTATTACTTTTCACAAATATATATATACAATATTTTGACTAATTTCTTTGATAAAGTGTACTATTACTCCGGCACCATTCTCCTTATAGAATTTTTTTTTGAACTCTATAGATTGAAAATATAGTCTTCTTTCCAAATATATGGTTATAAATATGATAATCATTACCATTGACAATTGAGAGGACAGATTGGTCCAGTAAGGACAGGTGTGTAAACTTCTTGTTTAGTTATTTTTTTTGATAGTGTTGACTATAACTCAGGCACCATTCACTTTACAGCATTTATTTTGAACTTTATAGATTGAAAATATAGTTTTCTTTCTTAATATATGGTTATAAATATAATATTCATGACCATGGACAAAGGAGAGGAGAGATTAGTAAATAAGTACAGTTCTGTGAATTTCATGTTTTGTCTAATTTCTTTGATAATGTGGACAATTACTCCGCCACCATTCACCCTATAGTATTTGTTTTGAACTATATAGATTGAAAATTAATCTTCTTTCTAAAAATACGGTTATAAATATAATAACCATTACTTTACACATAAAAAAAAAAAAAATAGTTTGACCAATTTCTTTGGTAATGTGTACTATTACTCCGGCACCATTCTCCTTATAGAATTTTTTTTTGAACTCTATAGATTGAAAATATAGTCTTCTTTCTAAATATATGGTTTTAAATATGATAATCATTTCCATTGACAATTGAGAGGACAGATTGGTCCAGTAAGGACAGGTGTGTGAACTTCATGTTTAGACCTTTTTTTGTTAGTGTTGACTATAACTCAGGTACCATTCACTTTACAGCATTTATTTTGAACTTCATAGATTGAAAATATAGTTTTCTTTCTTAATATATGGTTATAAATATAATATTCATGACCATGGACGAAGGAGAGGAGAGATTAGTAAAGTAAGTACAGTTCTGTGAATTTCATGTTTTGTCTAATTTCTTTGATAATGTGGACAATTACTCCGGCACCATTCACTTTACAGCATTTATTTGGAAATTTATAGATTGAGAATATAGTCTTCTTTCTAAATATAAGGTTATAAATATGATAACTATAACCTTTCACAATTGTGAGAACAGATTAGTTGAGTAAGTACAGGTGTGTGAATTTCGTGTTTCGAAAAACTTCTTTGATAATGTGGACAATTACTCCGGCACCATTCACCTTATAGAATTTGTTTTGAACTATATAGATTGAAAAATTAATCTTCTTTCTAAAAATACGGTTATAAATATAATAACTATTACTTTACACATAAAAAAAAAAAAAATATTTTGACCAATTTCTTTGGTAATGTGTACTATTACTCCGGCACCATTCTCCTTATAGAATTTTTTTTTGAACTCTATATATTGAAAATATAGTCTTCTTTCTAAATATACGGTTATTAATATGATAACTATTACCTTTCACAAATGAGAGGACAGATTAGTCGAGTTAGTACAGGTGTGTGAATTTCGTATTTTGACAAATTTCTTTGTAAATGTAAACTATTACTCGGCCACCATTCAACTTACAGCATTTATTTTGAACTTCATAGGTTGAAAATATAGTTTTCTTTCTTAATATATGGTTATAAATATAATATTTATGACCATGGACGAAGGAGAGGAGAGATTAGTAAAGTAAGTACAGTTCTGTGAATTTCATGTTTTGTCTAATTTCTTTGATAATGTGGACAATTACTCCGGCACCATTCACTTTACAGCATTTATTTGGAAATTTATAGATTGAGAATATAGTCTTCTTTCTAAAAATACGGTTATAAATATAATAACCATTACTTTGCACATAAAAAAAAAATAAAATATTTTGACCAATTTCTTTGGTAATGTGTACTATTACTCCGGCACCATTCTCCTTATAGAATTTTTTTTTGAACTCTATAGATTGAAAATATAGTCTTCTTTCTAAATATAAGGTTATAAATATGATAACTATAACCTTTCACAATTGTGAGAACAGATTAGTTGAGTAAGTACAGGTGTGTGAATTTCGTGTTTCGGACAACTTCTTTGATAATGTGGACAATTACTCCGGCACCATTCACCTTATAGAATTTGTTTTGAACTATATAGATTGAAAAATTAATCTTCTTTCTAAAAATACGGTTATAAATATGATAACCATTACTTTTCACAAATATATATATACAATATTTTGACTAATTTCTTTGATAAAGTGTACTATTACTCCGGCACCATTCTCCTTATAGAATTTTTTTTTGAACTCTATAGATTGAAAATATAGTCTTCTTTCCAAATATATGGTTATAAATATGATAATCATTACCATTGAGAAACAATTGAGAGGACAGATTGGTCCAGTAAGGACAGGTGTGTAAACTTCTTGTTTAGTTATTTTTTTTGATAGTGTTGACTATAACTCAGCCACCATTCACTTTACAGCATTTATTTTGAACTTTATAGATTGAAAATATAGTTTTCTTTCTTAATATATGGTTATAAATATAATATTCATGACCATGGACAAAGGAGAGGAGAGATTAGTAAAGTAAGTACAGTTCTGTGAATTTCATGTTTTGTCTAATTTCTTTGATAATGTGGACAATTACTCCGCCACCATTCAACTTACAGCATTTATTTGGAACTTTATAGATTGAGAATATAGTCTTCTTTCTAAATATAAGGTTATAAATATGATAACCATTATCTTTCACAAATATATATATAATATTTTGACCAATTTCTTTGATAATGTGTACTATTACTCCGGCACCATTCTCCTTATAGAATTTGTTTTGAACTATATAGATTGAAAAATTAATCTTCTTTCTAAAAATACGGTTATAAATATGATAACCATTACTTTTCACAAATATATATATACAATATTTTGACTAATTTCTTTGATAAAGTGTACTATTACTCCGGCACCATTCTCCTTATAGAATTTTTTTTTGAACTCTATAGATTGAAAATATAGTCTTCTTTCCAAATATATGGTTATAAATATGATAATCATTACCATTGACAATTGAGAGGACAGATTGGTCCAGTAAGGACAGGTGTGTAAACTTCTTGTTTAGTTATTTTTTTTGATAGTGTTGACTATAACTCAGGCACCATTCACTTTACAGCATTTATTTTGAACTTTATAGATTGAAAATATAGTTTTCTTTCTTAATATATGGTTATAAATATAATATTCATGACCATGGACAAAGGAGAGGAGAGATTAGTAAAGTAAGTACAGTTCTGTGAATTTCATGTTTTGTCTAATTTCTTTGATAATGTGGACAATTACTCCGCCACCATTCACCCTATAGTATTTGTTTTGAACTATATAGATTGAAAAATTAATCTTCTTTCTAAAAATACGGTTATAAATATAATAACCATTACTTTACACATAAAAAAAAAAAAAATATTTTGACCAATTTCTTTGGTAATGTGTACTATTACTCCGGCACCATTCTCCTTATAGAATTTTTTTTTGAACTCTATAGATTGAAAATATAGTCTTCTTTCTAAATATACGGTTATTAATATGATAACTATTACCTTTCACAAATGAGAGGACAGATTAGTCGAGTTAGTACAGGTGTGTGAATTTCGTATTTTGACAAATTTCTTTGTAAATGTAAACTATTACTCGGCCACCATTCAACTTACAGCATTTATTTTGAACTTCATAGGTTGAAAATATAGTTTTCTTTCTTAATATATGGTTATAAATATAATATTTATGACCATGGACGAAGGAGAGGAGAGATTAGTAAAGTAAGTACAGTTCTGTGAATTTCATGTTTTGTCTAATTTCTTTGATAATGTGGACAATTACTCCGGCACCATTCACCCTATAGTATTTGTTTTGAACTATATGGATTGAAAAATTAATCTTCTTTCTAAAAATACGGTTATTAATATGATAACCATTATCTTTCACAAATATATATATATAATATTTTGACCAATTTCTTTGATAATGTGTACTATTACTCCGGCACCATTCTCCTTATAGAATTTGTTTTGAACTATATAGATTGAAAAATTAATCTTCTTTCTAAAAATACGGTTATAAATATGATAACCATTACTTTTCACAAATATATATATACAATATTTTGACTAATTTCTTTGATAAAGTGTACTATTACTCCGGCACCATTCTCCTTATAGAATTTTTTTTTTGAACTCTATAGATTGAAAATATAGTCTTCTTTCCAAATATATGGTTATAAATATGATAATCATTACCATTGACAATTGAGAGGACAGATTGGTCCAGTAAGGACAGGTGTGTAAACTTCTTGTTTAGTTATTTTTTTTGATAGTGTTGACTATAACTCAGGCACCATTCACTTTACAGCATTTATTTTGAACTTTATAGATTGAAAATATAGTTTTCTTTCTTAATATATGGTTATAAATATAATATTCATGACCATGGACAAAGGAGAGGAGAGATTAGTAAAGTAAGTACAGTTCTGTGAATTTCATGTTTTGTCTAATTTCTTTGATAATGTGGACAATTACTCCGCCACCATTCACCCTATAGTATTTGTTTTGAACTATATAGATTGAAAAATTAATCTTCTTTCTAAAAATACGGTTATAAATATAATAACCATTACTTTACACATAAAAAAAAAAAAAATATTTTGACCAATTTCTTTGGTAATGTGTACTATTACTCCGGCACCATTCTCCTTATAGAATTTTTTTTTGAACTCTATAGATTGAAAATATAGTCTTCTTTCTAAATATACGGTTATTAATATGATAACTATTACTTATGAGAGGACAGATTAGTCGAGTTAGTACAGGTGTGTGAATTTCGTATTTTGACAAATTTCTTTGTAAATGTAAACTATTACTCGGCCACCATTCAACTTACAGCATTTATTTTGAACTTCATAGATTGAAAATATAGTTTTCTTTCTTAATATATGGTTATAAATATAATATTCAGGACCATGGACGAAGGAGAGGAGAGATTAGTAAAGTAAGTACAGTTCTGTGAATTTCATGTTTTGTCTAATTTCTTTGATAATGTGGACAATTACTCCGGCACCATTCACTTTACAGCATTTATTTGGAAATTTATAGATTGAGAATATAGTCTTCTTTCTAAATATAAGGTTATAAATATGATAACTATAACCTTTCACAATTGTGAGAACAGATTAGTTGAGTAAGTACAGGTGTGTGAATTTCGTGTTTCGGAAAACTTCTTTGATAATGTGGACAATTACTCCGGCACCATTCACCTTATAGAATTTGTTTTGAACTATATAGATTGAAAAATTAATCTTCTTTCTAAAAATACGGTTATAAATATGATAACCATTACTTTTCACAAATATATATATACAATATTTTGACTAATTTCTTTGATAAAGTGTACTATTACTCCGGCACCATTCTCCTTATAGAATTTTTTTTTGAACACTATAGATTGAAAATATAGTCTTCTTTCCAAATATATGGTTATAAATATGATAATTATTACCTTTCACAAATGAGAGGACAGATTAGTCGAGTTAGTACAGGTGTGTGAATTTCGTATTTTGACAAATTTCTTTGTAAATGTAAACTATTACTCCACCACCATTCAACTTACAGCATTTATTTTGAACTTCATAGATTGAAAATATAGTTTTCTTTCTTAATATATGGTTATAAATATAATATTCATGACCATGGACGAAGGAGAGGAGAGATTAGTAAAATAAGTACAGTTCTGTGAATTTCATGTTTTGTCTAATTTCTTTGATAATGTGGACAATTACTCCGCCACCAGTCACCCTATAGTATTTGTTTTGAACTATATAGATTGAAACATTAATCTTCTTTCTAAAAATATGGTTATTATATGATAACTATAACCTTTCAGAAATATATATATATATAATATTTTGACCAATTTCTTTGATAATGTGTACTATTACTCCGGCACCATTCTCCTTACAGAATTTTTTTTGAACTATATAGATTGAAAAATTAATCTTCTTTCTAAAAATACGGTTATAAATATAATAACTATTACCTTTCACAAATGAGAGGACAGATTAGTCGAGTTAGTACAGGTGTGTGAATTTCGTATTTTGACAAATTTCTTTGTAAATGTAAACTATTACTCCGCCACCATTCAACTTATAGCATTTATTTTGAACTTCATAGATTGAAAATATAGTTTTCTTTCTTAATATATGGTTATAAATATAATATTCATGACCATGGACAAAGGAGAGGAGAGATTAGTAAAGTAAGTACAGTTCTGTGAATTTCATGTTTTGACCAATTTCTTTGATAATGTGTACTATTACTCCGGCACCATTCTCCTTACAGTATTTTTTTTTGAACTATATAGACTGAAAAATTAATCTTCTTTCTAAAAATACGGTTATAAATATAATAACCATTACTTTTCACAAATATATATATACAATATTTTGACTAATTTCTTTGATAAAGTGTAC
The DNA here is from genome assembly GCA_027563435.1 of Nasonovia ribisnigri. Taxonomy (NCBI): domain Eukaryota; kingdom Metazoa; phylum Arthropoda; class Insecta; order Hemiptera; family Aphididae; genus Nasonovia; species Nasonovia ribisnigri. Next base: position 27,777 of record JANEHU010002986.1, on the reverse strand, counting down.
TATTACTCCGGCACCATTCTCCTTATAGAATTTTTTTTTGAACTCTATAGATTGAAAATATAGTCTTCTTTCCAAATATATGGTTATAAATATGATAATCATTACCATTGACAATTGAGAGGACAGATTGGTCCAGTAAGGACAGGTGTGTAAACTTCATGTTTAGACCTTTTTTTTGATAGTGTTGACTATAACTCAGGCACCATTCACTTTACAGCATTTATTTTGAACTTTATAGATTGAAAATATAGTCTTCTTTCTTAATATAATATTGAAAATATGATAATCATTACTATGGACGAAGGAGAGGAGAGATTAGTAAAGTAAGTACAGTTCTGTGAATTTCATGTTTTGTCTAATTTCTTTGATAATGTGGACAATTACTCCGGCACCATTCACTTTACAGCATTTATTTGGAACTTTATAGATTGAGAATATAGTCTTCTTTCTAAATATAAGGTTATAAATATGATAACTATAACCTTTCACAATTGTGAGAACAGATTAGTTGAGTAAGTACAGGTGTGTGAATTTCGTGTTTCGGACAACTTCTTTGATAATGTGGACAATTACTCCGGCACCATATATATATATATATTTGTGAAAAGTAATGGTTATCATATTTATAACCTTATATTTAGAAAGAAGACTATATTCTCAATCTATAAATTTCCAAATAAATGCTGTAAAGTGAATGGTGCCGGAGTAATTGTCCACATTATCAAAGAAATTAGACAAAACATGAAATTCACAGAACTGTACTTACTTTACTAATCTCTCCTCTCCTTCGCCCATGGTCATGAATATTATATTTATAACCATATATTAAGAAAGAAAACTATATTTTCAATCTATGAAGTTCAAAATAAATGCTGTAAGTTGAACGGTGGCGGCGTAATAGTTTACATTTACAAAGAAATTTGTCAAAATACGAAATTCACACACCTGTACTAACTCGACTAATCTGTCCTCTCATTTGTGAAAGGTAATAGTAATCATATTAATAACCGTATATTTAGAAAGAAGACTATATTTTCAATCTATAGAGTTCAAAAAAAAATTCTATTAGGAGAATGGTGCCGGAGTAATAGTACACATTACCAAAGAAATTGGTCAAAATATTTTTTTTTTTTTTATGTGTAAAGTAATGGTTATTATATTTATAACCGTATTTTTAGAAAGAAGATTAATTTTTCAATCTATATAGTTCAAAACAAATACTATAGGGTGAATGGTGGCGGAGTAATTGTCCACATTATCAAAGAAATTAGACAAAACATGAAATTCACAGAACTGTACTTACTTTACTAATCTCTCCTCTCCTTTGTCCATGGTCATGAATATTATATTTATAACCATATATTAAGAAAGAAAACTATATTTTCAATCTATAAAGTTCAAAATAAATGCTGTAAAGTGAATGGTGGCTGAGTTATAGTCAACACTATCAAAAAAAATAACTAAACAAGAAGTTTACACACCTGTCCTTACTGGACCAATCTGTCCTCTCAATTGTCAATGGTAATGATTATCATATTTATAACCATATATTTGGAAAGAAGACTATATTTTCAATCTATAGAGTTCAAAAAAAAAATTCTATAAGGAGAATGGTGCCGGAGTAATAGTACACTTTATCAAAGAAATTAGTCAAAATATTGTATATATATATTTGTGAAAAGTAATGATTATCATATTTATAACCGTATTTTTATAAAGAAGATTAATTTTTCAATCTATATAGTTCAAAACAAATTCTATAAGGTGAATGGTGCCGGAGTAATTGTCCACATTATCAAAGAAATTGGTCAAAATATTATATATATATATTTGTGAAAGATAATGGTTATCATATTAATAACCGTATTTTTAGAAAGAAGATTAATTTTTCAATCTATAGAGTTCAAAAAAAAATTCTATAAGGAGAATGGTGCGGGGTAATAGTACACATTACCAAAGAAATTGGTCAAACTATTTTTTTTTTTTTTATGTGTAAAGTAATGGTTATTATATTTATAACCGTATTTTTAGAAAGAAGATTAATTTTCAATCTATATAGTTCAAAACAAATACTATAGGGTGAATGGTGGCGGAGTAATTGTCCACATTATCAAAGAAATTAGACAAAACATGAAATTCACAGAATTGTACTTACTTTACTAATCTCTCCTCTCCTTTGTCCATGGTCATGAATATTATATTTATAACCATATATTAAGAAAGAAAACTATATTTTCAATCTATGAAGTTCAAAATAAATGCTATAAGTTGAATGGTGGCGGAGTAATAGTTTACATTTACAAAGAAATTTGTCAAAATACGAAATTCACACACCTGTACTAACTCGACTAATCTGTCCTCTCATTTGTGAAAGGTAATAATTATCATATTTATAACCATATATTTGGAAAGAAGACTATATTTTCAATCTATAGAGTTCAAAAAAAAATTCTATAAGGAGAATGGTGCCGGAGTAATAGTACACATTATCAAAGAAGTTTTCCGAAACACGAAATTCACACACCTGTACTTACTCAACTAATCTGTTCTCACAATTGTGAAAGGTTATAGTTATCATATTTATAACCTTATATTTAGAAAGAAGACTATATTCTCAATCTATAAAGTTCCAAATAAATGCTGTAAAGTGAATGGTGCCGGAGTAATTGTCCACATTATCAAAGAAATTAGACAAAACATGAAATTCACAGAACTGTACTTACTTTACTAATCTCTCCTCTCCTTCGTCCATGGTCATGAATATTATATTTATAACCATATATTAAGAAAGAAAACTATATTTGGAAAGAAGACTATATTTTCAATCTATAGAGTTCAAAAAAAAATTCTATAAGGAGAATGGTGCCGGAGTAATAGTACACTTTATCAAAGAAATTAGTCAAAATATTGTATATATATATTTGTGAAAAGTAATGATTATCATATTTATAACCGTATTTTTAGAAAGAAGATTAATTTTTCAATCTATATAGTTCAAAACAAATTCTATAAGGTGAATGGTGCCGGAGTAATTGTCCACATTATCAAAGAAGTTTTCCGAAACACGAAATTCACACACCTGTACTTACTCAACTAATCTGTTCTCACAATTGTGAAAGGTTATAGTTATCATATTTATAACCTTATATTTAGAAAGAAGACTATATTCTCAATCTATAAAGTTCCAAATAAATGCTGTAAAGTGAATGGTGCCGGAGTAATTGTCCACATTATCAAAGAAATTAGACAAAACATGAAATTCACAGAACTGTACTTACTTTCGTCGCAGCGTCGCGGTCCACGGTTTGGCGGACGAACCACCGTGTCGGTTAATACGAAATTTTTTTTTTCCAATCCACGTTCCACGTTGCTCAGCGATGCCGGGGTAGTGCACATGACGGCAACCTGGGTGATATCGTTCGTAACGATGCGGATTTCAACTTTTTCGTTTTGGTTTTTTTCAATGCGCCATAACTCGTCGCCTCCCGGTCAAATCGCGACGACACCGAGAAGTGATCACGTCGTGCGTTCCGAAGTCTATCAGATACCGGTGTCGGCGAAATGTATATTCGAATATTATTATTTTTTTTTTTTTTCGGTCATCCACGGCCGCGCCGCGGACGGTATTTTGATTACCCCGTCGCCGGTACGCTGACGTCCCGCGGAGATCACTCGCACGACGTCTGCCACCCACGTTCGTCGATGGCGGTATTATTTCGATTCGGTTGTACCACTACGCTTCCATACACGCGTCGCCCATTGTGAAACTCGAGATTTTGTAAATTTGTGAGCGGCTTGGTCGTCGGCATCAAAACCGACGTCCGATCGCCAATCACGTACGACTGCAAAGCCACGGGCGACGCCGAAGCCGACGCGTCCACGTCGCCGGGTACCGGTCTGACCGTCTTCGGAATGGTCAGCTCCAGTGCCCCGTAGATTGTGGTATCCGTCCAAGTTTCGGCGACCGACCCATCTCGCACGCCGAGTGGCAAACTCAACCGGCGTCGCAGGACCTCCTACCGGTGGGCCTCCGACGCACGAACCTTACCTCAAAACTGATGACGACTCCGTTACCGTTTCGCAAGTTCCGAGCTCTCGACGCCAGAACATTCCCGCCGCGGCCGGCCATCGTCGCCGTGCCCGGCGGTCGCCGGGGCGAAGCCCCGGGACGACGGACTTCGCGTCGCGTCCCGGCTTCCCCCACGATCTCGGCTGGGGCCGTTATAAATCGGGCGAGAGCGCGCTAGTTCGGTTCCTCCGCCGCCTCGGCGGACGTCACCGCTCTTTCGACTCTCGCCAACATACGAGTTACGTCGCGTCGGGCGCACAGCGACCCGTCCGGTTTTACCGCGCGTGGCCTCGCGCGCCCGTTCGCACTCGTATCCACACACGAACCGCGGTCGGTCGGTACGCCGTGCCCATAGCGGTCACGGTCGTTCGACCGTCCTCGGCGTCGGCTCGCCCTTCGGGCGGACCGGCGCTCGGACGCACGCGTCCCCGAGACGTGTGTCCGCGCCGCCGGCCTAGTCGGCGACGCGTATCCGTCACGGGGCGCAGTTGTTGTAAAACCGAGATCCCTGGTTGATCCTGCCAGTAGTCATATGCTTGTCTCAAAGATTAAGCCATGCATGTCTCAGTGCAAGCCGCATTAAGGTGAAACCGCGAAAGGCTCATTAAATCAGTTGTGGTTCCTTAGATCGTACCCAAGTTACTTGGATAACTGTGGTAATTCTAGAGCTAATACATGCCGACAGAGTTCCGACCGTCGCGGCACCCTCGGGCGTCGCGCGCGGGAGGAACGCTTTTATTAGATCAAAACCGGCCCGTCGCGGCGCGCTTCGTGCGCGTCCCGATCGCGGCCCGCGCAAAGACCTGGTGACTCTGAATAACTTCGAGCTGATCGCACGGTCTCCGTACCGGCGACGCATCTTTCAAATGTCTGCCTTATCAACTGTCGACGGTAGGTTCCATGCCTACCGTGGTGGTAACGGGTAACGGGGAATCAGGGTTCGATTCCGGAGAGGGAGCCTGAGAAACGGCTACCACATCCAAGGAAGGCAGCAGGCGCGCAAATTACCCACTCCCGGAACGGGGAGGTAGTGACGAAAAATAACGATACGGGACTCATCCGAGGCCCCGTAATCGGAATGAGAACACTTTAAAACCTTTAAACGAGGATCAATTGGAGGGCAAGTCTGGTGCCAGCAGCCGCGGTAATTCCAGCTCCAATAGCGTATATTAAAGTTGTTGCGGTTAAAAAGCTCGTAGTCGGATCTGTGTCTGGGCGGTGCCGGACCACCCTGGCGGTCCGGCGTGTCGCGGCCGGTCGTGTCGCGGGACCACGTGTCCCGTCGTCGCGGTCGTCGTCGCGCTCGTCAGCCGTCTCGGGGTGTTAGTTACCGGCACGTCGGCCGGACGTATTGTCGGCAGGCGGACACGTGTCTCGTGCTTCCGGCGCGCCACGCGGCCACGCGTCGCGCGGCCGTCGGGGTTCGACGACGGCGGCCGCCTACTCCAATCTTGCTGCGCGGTGCTCTTCACCGAGTGCCGTCGGCGGGCCGACACGTTTACTTTGAACAAATTAGAGTGCTCAAAGCAGGCTCAAATCTGGCGGGGCGGCTTCACGGCCGTCTCGTCAAAAGGCCCTGAATACTGGTCGCATGGAATAATGGAACAAGACCTCGGTCCCGCGCATCTCCGCCCTTCGCGGGCGCGCGAAATCGCCCTCCGGGGCGTTTCCGTGCGCGGGCCGCCGGGCCGCGGGCGCCAGTCGCCCGCGCGTCCCGCCGGGCCGGTTTTCGGGACCGGAGGTAATGATCAACAGAGACGGGCGGGGGCATTCGTACCGAGACGTTAGAGGTGAAATTCTTGGATCGTCTCGAGACGAACTGACGCGAAAGCATTTGCCAAGTACGTTCTCGTATGATCAAGAACGAAAGTTAGAGGTTCGAAGGCGATCAGATACCGCCCTAGTTCTAACTGTAAACGATGCCAGCTAGCGATCCGCCGGCGTTTCATTAACGACCCGGCGGGCAGCTTCCGGGAAACCGAAGCTTTTCGGTTCCGGGGGAAGTATGATTGCAAAGTTGAAACTTAAAGGAATTGACGGAAGGGCACCACCAGGAGTGGAGCCTGCGGCTTAATTTGACTCAACACGGGAAACCTCACCAGGCCCGGACACCGGAAAGATTGACAGATTGAGAGCTCTTTCTTGATTCGGTGGGTGGTGGTGCATGGCCGTTCTTAGTTGGTGGAGCGATCTGTCTGGTTAATTCCGATAACGAACGAGACTCTGTCCTGCTAACTAGGCGGGTAACCCCGGGTCGGCGTGGGCGCGGCGCGGGCGGTTTCGGCCGTCCGTGTTCGCGTTCCCGTCGGCTCGGCCCGGTATCCCCGAACGCGTTCGCCCGTCGTCCACGGCGGTCGTCGGGCGCGGCCGCGCCATCCGCGTCCCTGCGTGCGGCGGGCGTACGTCGGCCGGGGGCAACCTCTGGTCGGCGTGCGTCAGTCGTGCGTGGGGCTCCGTGGTGAAGCGCGCCGTGTTCGCGGCCGTCGCCGGCGGATCACGATACGTTACTAGGGCTACCGCCGGCTCCTAGGAGCTTAAACTCTTCTTAGAGGGACAGGCGGCGGACGAAAATAGCCGCACGAGACTGAGCGATAACAGGTCTGTGATGCCCTTAGATGTTCTGGGCCGCACGCGCGCTACACTGAAGGAATCAGCGTGTGTTAACATTCCTGGGCCGACAGGCTTCCGGGTAACCCGCTGAACCTCCTTCGTGCTTAGGGATCGTGGCTTGCAATTTTTCCACGTGAACGAGGAATTCCCAGTAAGCGCGAGTCATCAGCTCGCGTTGATTACGTCCCTGCCCTTTGTACACACCGCCCGTCGCTACTACCGATTGAACGACCGCAGTGAGGTCTTCGGACTGGACGCGCGTTATTCGGCCCCCTCGGGGGCTGGGTCGTCGCGCGACCGGGAAGATGACCGAACTCGGCCGTTTAGAGGAAGTAAAAGTCGTAACAAGGTTTCCGTAGGTGAACCTGCGGAAGGATCATTAGAGACGGGCCCGCGGTACCGGCAACACTTGCCGGTCTCGCGCGCGCCTTATCCGACCCCGTGGCCGCGTGCGCTCGCGACTAGTTCGCCGACCGCCCGCGCGCCGCGACCCCCGACCAAGCGTCGACCGAAAGATGGTTAACGTCGAAAGACCATACGGCTTCGTCGTGTGTTCGCGCACCGCGTCGCCGTAGAAATTTCGTCGACAAAAAAAAAAACACCCGACCCCGAACGGCGGATCACTTGGCTCGTGGATCGATGAAGACCGCAGCTATCTGCGCGTCGTCGTGTAATCCGCAGGTTATACGAACATCGACCAGTCGAACGCACATTGCGGCCTCGGTGACCCGCGGGTCCCGGGCCACGCCTGTCTGAGGGTCGTATACCGGATACTCGGCCAGACCGATGTGCCGCCGGCAGGCGTCCGACGGCGGGTGGCGGTCCTCCCGGGGACTGGCGCCCGCCCGCCGGCCGCTCCGGTGGTGCGAGATTGGCGGTTCGACAGGGGAAAAACCGCTAACGCGGCTGCCTCCGGTCGTCCGCCCAAGTTGTGACGGCAAACAGTCACGGGTTCTCGCGTCGTCAAACGGCACGTCCCCGTCCGCCCGCCGCGCGAGAGCGCGGCCGGGTCGGCTGAGAGTCGACGAGACCTCTCCGGCTTCCGAGAAGCGGACGCGGACGGTCACCGTACGGGCGGAGCGCGGATCGCAGGCTGCCGTGTAATTTAAAAAACAAACAACCGATACGTTCCGACCTCAGATCAGGCGGGACTACCCGCCGGATTTAAGCATATTAATAAGCGGAGGAAAAGAAAACAACCGTGATTCCCCCAGTAGCGGCGAGCGAACAGGGAAAAGCCCATCGCCGAATCCCGCCGCGCACTTTTGTGTCGCGGCACGTATGGGAGTTGTGGCGTACGGGCCGGCCTCGTTGCCGGGGCGCACGTGACGGTCCAAGTCTCCCTTGAACGGGGCCATGGCCCGCAGATGGTGCCAGGCCAGTAGAGGCCGTCACAGCGTTCCGGGATCGGACCGCGCCTTCGAGTCGGGTTGCTTGAGAGTGCAGCCCGAAGCGGGTGGTAAACTCCATCTAAGGCTAAATACGGCCACGAGACCGATAGTGGACAAGTACCGTGAGGGAAAGTTGAAAAGAACTTTGAAGAGAGAGTTCATAAGAACGTGAAACCGTTCGGGTGTAAACGGACAGAGCCCGCGAGTCCCCGCCGGGTGAATTCACGGTCGGTCTAACCGCCGGCCGGATCTTTCGCTCGGTTAGCGGACGTCGCGACTCGTTGGGCGCCGGCCGAAGGGCCCGGGTGGCGGTTCGTCGCGGCGGTTGCGTTTCGGCGTGACCGTTCGCGCCGAACCCCGGTGCTCCTGGTCGGCTCGCCCGACGGCAAGAACCGTCGACGCGGCCCCGTCGCAGGCGGGGTCCCGTCGGTCGGCGACGAGTTTCGGGCTACTTTCCGACCCGTCTTGAAACACGGACCAAGGAGTCTAACGTGTGCGCGAGTCAACGGTGATCTTACGAAAAACCACGTTTGGCGCAATGAAAGTGAACCGTTTACGGTGCGGACGATGGCCTAGCGACCGAACCCACCGGCGTTCAAAGTCGCGCTGGTCCGCAGTCCGGGGGCGTCTCCGCCAGGTCGGCTTCGGCCGTCCGGGGGCGCACCCTTAGCGCACACGTTGGTACCCGAAAGATGGTGAACTATGCCTGGCCAGGATGAAGTCAGGGGAAACCCTGATGGAGGTCCGCAGCGATTCTGACGTGCAAATCGATCGTCTGAGCTGGGTATAGGGGCGAAAGACTAATCGAACCATCTAGTAGCTGGTTCCATCCGAAGTTTCCCTCAGGATAGCTGGCGCCGATGTGTCCCGCCCGTTCGCGGGCGTACGGACGCCGGTGGGACTCCGCGCTGTACGGCGCGGTAACAACACGCTCGTAACACGGAGGATGTCTCATACGGTAAAGCGAATGATTAGAGGACATTGGGGCCGAAACGACCTCAACCTATTCTCAAACTATAAATGGGTGAGATCGCCGGCTTTACCTGGTACACCGCGTGAACCGCGTGCGAAGCCGGCGACGGAACCCTAGGCGCTTAGTGGGCCATTTTTGGTAAGCAGAACTGGCGCTGCGGGATGAACCGAACGCCGAGTTAAGGCGCCGAAATCGACGCGTATTCAGAGACCATGAAAGGCGTTGGTTGCTGATGACAGCAGGACGGTGGCCATGGAAGTCGGAATCCGCTAAGGAGTGTGTAACAACTCACCTGCCGAAGCAACTAGCTCTGAAAATGGATGGCGCTGGAGCGTCGTGCCTATACTCGGCCGTCGGCGGCATAGTGGGGCCGGTCGTCGCTCGCGGCGGTCGGTCCCGGCAAGCCCCGACGAGTAGGATGGCGCGGCGGTGTGCGTCGAAGGGCAGGTCGCGAGACCGCCTGGAGCCGCCGTCGGTGCAGATCTTGGTGGTAGTAGCAAATACTCGAGAGGGGCCCTCGGGGGCTGCCGTGGAGAAGGGTTTCTTGTGAACAGCCGTTGTCCAAGAGTCAGTCGATCCTAAGCCCGGGGAGAGATCCTCGTACCACGGGCGAAGGCGTTTTCGAATCGCCCATGGGGCGAGAGGGAATCCGGTCCGTATTCCGGAACCCGACGCGGAACCGCTCCCTAGTGTTCGGGGCTCTTTTGTCTCGTCCGGGCGACCGGAATGAACTCGAAGAAGCCGCCGGGGGTCCGGGAAGAGTTCTCTTTTCTCTGTGAGCGTTGTACGTCCCTGGAATCCTCTAGCCGGGCGATAGGGACGCGAGCGCGAAGAGCACCGCTCGTTGCGGCGGTGTCCGTGACCCCCACGCGGACCTTGAAAATTCGAGAGAGGGCCACGCGGAGTCTTCGCGTCGGTTCGTACCGATATCCGCAGCAGGTCTCCGAGGTGAGCAGCCTCTAGCCGCATAGAATAATGTAGGTAAGGGAAGTCGGCAAAACCGATCCGTAACTTCGGGATAAGGATTGGCTCTGAGGAGCGTGGCGGATCGGGTTCGGGTCGTCGTAGAAGCGTAGGCGGTGCTGGCGACACCCCGGCCGTCGCCCGTGCGCCCGGTCTTCGGACCGGGAGCCTCGAGGCGGTCGCGGGCTCGTCGCCGTCCGCCGACCGTGGAACCACCGAGCTTCGGTCGCTGGTCGCGTCGCGGCCGGCCGTCCGCCTTGGTGTCGGTTCGCCGTCACCGGGCGGTCCGGCCGCCGCGCCGTCGGCCGCGTAGCCGGATCGACCGCCATGTAACGGTCAACTCAGAACTGGCACGGACCAGGGGAATCCGACTGTCTAATTAAAACAAAGCATCGCGATGGCCCGGGACGGGTGTTGACGCGATGTGATTTCTGCCCAGTGCTCTGAATGTCAACGTGAAGAAATTCAAGCAAGCGCGGGTAAACGGCAGGAGTAACTATGACTCTTTTAAGCGTTAGGCAGGGGGACCCCTTGTCCCCGCTTTTATTTAATCTGGTAGTTGACCAAGGTCTCCAAGCAATACCAGATACCGTAGGCTACACTCTAGGTCGAACCGTAGTGAACGCGATAGCTTTTGCAGACGACGTAATTTTAGTGGCGGAAACGCCGGCGGGTTTACGTCAGGCGTGCGAAGCGTTCACGGAGCGGTTAGAGGTAGCAGGTCTAAGGGTGAATCCATCGAAGTGTGCAACGCTCACCCTGGTTCCCGCCGGACGGGTCGGGAAGGTCAAGACCGTCGGGGAGAAATACTCCTTAGGGGGTGTGGAACTCCCGACACTTGACGTCTCGTCCCTATGGCGGTACCTGGGTGTAACGTTCGCAGGTAGTAGGATCGACGTCTTCGATAGCGCGGCGTACGTAACGGCGCTTAATCGGATCTCCTCGGAGCCGATGAAAGCGCAGATGCGACTAGCCATCGCACGGGATTACCTAGTTCCGAAGTTCGTTCACGGACTGACGTTCTCGGTAACCACCGCCCGCAGGTTACGGTGTCTCACTCACGAGACGCGTCGCGCCGTAAGGCGTTGGCTCAATCTACCCACTTCGTGCCCGAACGCGTACATCCACTCGCCAACTTCGGCGGGGGGCTTAGGCGTTCCTGACTTTACCTTCTTCGTACCGAAAAATCGCGTCAAACGACTCACCAGGCTTGAGAACTCAAGTGTCCCGGCAGTCCGCGTTGCCTTCGGGCTTCACGGAACGTCCGCTTTGGCGGGCGCCCGCCGGGCAGTTGAGGGTCACCGTCTCAAGCCGAGTCACGTGCAGGACCTTTATGCGAGCGTAGATGGCTCGGAATTGAAACTATGTTCCGAGGAGTCGGCGTCCGTCGCGTGGTTACGTCGTCCGCACGGTATACCGTCCGCGGACTTCAAAAACTACGCGCGGATAAGAATAAACGCGCTGCCGACTCGCAAGCGTGTCAACCGCGGGAAAGCTGGTCCGACTCGGTGTCGGGCCTGTGGACTCGTGGACGAGACCCTTGCCCATGTCTCACAGACCTGCCCACGCACGCATGAAGCCCGCATTTTGAGACATGACTGCCTAGTTAAACGAATCACAGGCGGTCTACGCGATAAAAAGTACGAAGTCGAAACGGAACACCTTTATAAGCTGCATGGCGGTAATATGAAGCCGGACATCGTCGCAACGATAAGCGACGAGACAAGAGGCCGTATTTCCGTTATATGCGATGTACAAGTCGTTTCTGGTACCGACCCCCAAACGTGGCATTCTAACAAAACCGATAAATACAACGATCGGGCGGATCTAAAATCCGCGATCCGCACCCGACACCTATCGACCGACGTACAAACGGTCGCCGCCACACTCACATGGCGTGGCGTCTGGGTGCCCGAAAGCTTTCGGGCACTCAGGGAGCTTGGATTGAGCCGAGGTCTCCTGGAGGGTCTCGTTACGAGAGTACTTCGGGGGACGCAACTCAATTGGTTCACGTTCAACCGCAACAACATGGCAGCGAAACCGCGGTCTGGAGTCGGGTAATAGCTCCGGTATAGCCGCAACAACTGTGGGTCTCCTCGTACCACATTCCTTGCCTCTCTCCTTGTAATGACCTTCCCCTCCCTCTGAAAAGTTTGTCCCATTTATCCTCCGGTAGGCGGTTAAATGATGTCTACGGGCTTGCCCCGTATGACTGTATCCTTTCAATTCGGCTACGGGGTAAGTCTTAGGTGTTCCGAGCGCGGAGTGGAGTGATTCCCACTTCGCGCGGAGAATATTCTAACTGATAACTAGCCAAATGCCTCGTCATCTAATTAGTGACGCGCATGAATGGATTAACGAGATTCTCACTGTCCCTATCTATGATAGTCGATGAGAGCCCGCCTTGTCGTGGCGACCCCGCCCGCCGAGCTTGCTCGGCGCTAAGAGGCTTTCAACTGTCCGGAGCAGGCCGACTCCGGACTTCTAACCCCTGGCACGGACAATGCAACCGCCGACAAAGCCCGCCGTCGGCCAGAGGGTGTAGGGCTACCTGAGGGCAGCCCCCTCAAACTAACCAACATGAAATACACAAAAACAAAAACTGATGTTACTGATACAAAGGCCCAGGAAACCTTAGATCCGGCAGGTGTGGGTGAGCTCGCCACACAGGTCGTCATCAATAGCTCGGATAATGCGCAATCGAACTTGGAAACGGAAAACTTGGAGTATAATGATACGGATAACGGACACTGCTACTTAGCCCCTCTTAGGCTGAGAGGAGGCGGTAACAATGATGATGACCTGGATACCACAGAATCCAGTTGCACAAGTGGTGACATGGGCGCTGGTGAAAGCAATAAACGGTGCGCTTCTTCGCCGGGCGGACTTCCGGCAAAACTGCCACGTACGTCGAAAGAGGCGTCGGAAATTTATGACCTTATCGGTTTCTTGGAGCATACCGTCATCCAAGAAAAGGATAAGAAAAAACTGGGAGCCACGGTCGTAGAAAAAATGATGACCAAAATGGCCCGATTGAGAACGGTCGCACAGACCTTAGTGCACGAAAACAGCAGGCTAGCTGGCGAGCTGAAGGGCAAAGACGATGCCCTAAATCAGAGCCTCACAGTATTCATCAGTAAACTTGAGATGCAGAACGTCGAAACCTGCGACCTACGAGCTGAACTAGACGCGCTTAAAACCACCACCGTTGCACAAGGTCCAAGGACAACGCAACAGCCCTCGTACGCCTCTAAGGCGGCGAAGACTGCACCAAGGACACCTGAGACAGAAACTGAGCCAAAGGCTGCAGGTGCACTGCAATCAAAGTCCAAGAAGACGGTAAATAAGGATCTAATGGCCAAGAGTAGGAAAGTTAAGGCAACATCTCGTTTCCTGGTAGAGATCCCACAAGAGATGACAGTTGCAAATGCGAAAGCCGAGTTATGGCAGACGGTTAGAGCGAAATACAGCAACCCTAAGGCGAAAACAATAGTTAATGGAAGGTCACTGGTAATCATCCCAGACGATGCCAATACGTTGGAGGTGATTAGGAACATAAACAATATAAAGGAAATAGGACCGAGAAAGCCCCGCGTCATTATTTACGATGTTGACGGGGGCATTACCAAAGAAGAACTGACCGAGTGTCTGTTGGCGCAGAACGCGGAGCTAGGAATAACTGCCGAGGATATGGGCAATTCAGTTCCGCTCCACAAGCTTGGCCCACGTAATGGAGATGTGGTTCACTGGGTGGTGGAAGTTCCACCAAGCGTTCTCGCCAAGCTGGAGAACAAATCAATATACATAGGCATGACAAGATGCAGGTGCAAAGTGCACAGCACACTTCCTCAGTGCTATAACTGCCAACAGTACGGGCACACAGCTCTAAGATGCGAACTGGCGACGCCTCTGTGTAGGAACTGCGCGGGCGCGCATGACTCCCGTACTTGTAAGGAGGACGCGGTGAAGTGCGCGAACTGCAAAGGACCACACAAGGCGTCAACCGGAACATGTAAAGCCAGAAGCCAGGCTATCCGTAGCCTGCTGAGGCGCACGGACTTTGGTTCTCAATGATTGAGACCATTAAAATAGCACAACACAATATCTGCAGGAGCAAGATTGCCTCCTTGCAACTTAGAGACTATTGTCATAGCAGTAAAATAGACATAGTACTCTTACAAGAGCCGCTAATCCAGCAAGACAGGGTATATGCATTTGAGAAAGATAAACAAATACACAAAGGCAATCGTGCCGGGGCAGCCATTGTAGTTCTGAATGAAGAACTACGGATTATTGAACTAGCAGAACACACGAATGATCATGTAGTCACGATTAGAGTCAGCAAGCATGATGAGGCACATGCTACAACAGTGGTGTCGGCATATTTTAAGTACAACATGCCGACACTCTGGTTCGTTGAGAAATTACATGCTGTCCTCGAAGACGAGAGGCGAGTTCTAATTGGTGCGGATGTCAATGCACATTCCAAACTATGGCACAGCACTGACCGTAATGAGAGAGGCCTCACGGTGGAAGGCCTAATAGAAAACCATGATTTGGGTATTGCGAACCGCCCAACGCAACTAAGGACCTATGATCGTGAAGGAATGGGATCGTCGAATATTGACGTCACACTCTTCACACCTAGTATCTCAAACCAAATCGGTGAATGGACAGTAATTGATAATACCGACAGTGACCATAACACGTTGGTGTATAATTTGAAAATTGGCAGTCAACAGCCACCAGGTGGTATTAACCACACATTCGTTGCAAGAAAGGCGAACTGGAACAAATTTGTACTCAAGCTCCTGGAGAATAAACCAGAGATAGATGAGACCTCAGTACACACCTTTGCCAAATCCTTGACATCGGTGATTCAAAACGCGGCCAGGGCTTCAATGCCCTCTGGCAGCAGGGAAAAACGTATCGGCAAGCAACCCTGGTGGAACAATCAGTTGAACAGTCTGAAAAAAGAATTGGACAGAAAGAGACGCAACGGATTGCATGTGACAAATAAGCCCGATTATAACGCGTTACGCAATAGTTATTTAAAGGAAATAAGGACAGCGAAGATGGCAGCATGGAGAAGTTTCTCAGATAATATCAATACTAATGCGTGGGGCAAGGCCTTTAGGTGGGCAAAGAATGGTTCAAAACGATCGAACATCCCCAGCACCATGAAAGACACAAATGGCGAGACCACCAACAGCTGGGATGACACGGCTGAACTACTATTAAAGACCTTCTTTCCTGCGGAGACAGATAAAGCAGACATAACTAGGGAAGGCCCCCTTAGTGCTTATCACAGAACAGTTGACGATGATAGAGTCAAGGCCGCGATCTGGCGGATGAGCCCTAAAAAGGCCCCAGGTCTAGACGGACTTACGTCACAAATAATAAGAAAAACTTGGCCGGTATTAGGACAAGAGATCGCGAGACTTTTCGAGAGGTGCATAACGGAGGCCACCTTCCCGGAATCCTGGAAAGTGGCCAAACTGGTGGTTATCCCGAAACCGGGAAAAAAGGACCTTGCCAGTCCAAGTTCGTACAGGCCGATTAGCTTGCTGCCCACCCTGGCCAAAGCGTTGGAAACATTGATCATCCAAGATCTGATGGATGAAACCAACCTGGACGATTTTAGACACCAGCATGGGTTCGTCGCTGGCAGATCAACCATCACGGCGATAAAAGAGTTGTACAATTGGACAGAATCAAACCGGCACAGATATGTTTTTGGCACGTTCCTCGATATCACCGGGGCGTTTGATAACGTAGGGTGGCCTCCCGTGCTGTCGAGACTAGAGCAGCTAGGTGCATCACTGCGTACCCTAAGGATGGTCCACGGATACCTCAAAGGCAGAAAGGTGAAATTCAACCTAGAAGGCAAAGACTACGTAAGGTTCTTAGAAAGAGGATGCCCACAAGGATCGCAGCTCGGACACACCTTGTGGAAGGTCGCGATGACTGCGATAGGCGAGATACCACTCGAGGACACCGAAAACATAATTATATACGCGGACGACATAGCCATCCTGACGGGAGCGGCCAGGCCACCCACGGCCTACAAAAGAATCGAGTCATATTTGGACAAGATACTTAAGTGGGCAGATAGGTTCGAGCTGAAGTTTTCACCTGCCAAGTCACAGTTGATGACAGTAAAAGGTGGCTTAAAACCAAACTATTCGGTAGGCTTCGGTACAAATGCGGATGCGCCAAGAATAAGGGCAAACGAGACAGTAAAATACCTAGGGGTAACTCTGGACCCCCGACAGAGCTACTGGGACCACGTTGAGTCACTAAAAAATAAAAACAAAGACATATATAAACGGCTGAGGCAGATGACATCTGCAAACTGGGGCATGGGTCGGAGTGCGGCCAGAACAATATACCGAGCAGTCTTCCTCCCACGCATCACATATGCGTCAGAGATCTGGGAGAAGGCTTGCCTGATGAAAAAAGCTATCAAGACGCTGGGAAGTATCCAGAGAGACCCACTCCTAGCCATAACGAGCGGCTACAAAACGGCATCGACCAACTGCCTGTCTGCCGTGGCGGGAGTCCTCCCGCTTGATCTCGAGGTTAGAAGGGCAGCGCTAACCGCCAGACTCAAGGCAAAAGAAATCCAAGAAAAAGAACACAACGATAGAGTAAACGAACTCATGCACGAATGGCAAGCCCGGTACGACGCCGCCGACAAAGGAGAGTGGACAAAGTACATGATACCAACCTTGACACGGAGATGCGCCCTCCCATTAGAGTTGGATCATTACACCACTCAGTTCCTGACAGGCCACGGGGACTTCAAGAGCAAACTATTCAGCTTCAAACTTGTCGATAGCCCAAACTGCGAGTGTGGCAATGGTGCTGAAACGGTGCGACACGTACTGCTGGCGTGCAAAAGAAATGAAAATCACCGTGAAAACCTAAAGAGGATCATGGTCGAAGAGGGCGAAGCATGGCCACCGGGAAGCGGAGCGTTCCTGTCAACAAGGAAAACATATGAAGCCTTACGCATGTTCAGCAAAAACAGCCTACGCAATAGGAGTGATAGGTAGGACCTACTGAGGTCAGGACGCAGCCACACCAGGCGGTGTAAGTGCAAAGACTCGGGGCGGCCCGGGTGAGCACGCACGGCGTAAGCGGCACAAGCGTCGGGCCACGCTCGAGCGCGTCCTGACCAGGGGCGTGCTCACGCGTCAGGGACGTGCAGAACGGCCCTGTGGCTGGGGCCGCAGCCAGAATTCCGCCACAGTACTTCCTGCTTGTCGTAAAAGGCGACTAAAAGGGACGGGCCAGTCGGGGCCAACGCCTGGGGCGCGAACGCACCGAAACCTCCGGGGACTAGGGCGTTGACGAGGTTCTGACCGTGACCTCAAGAAGAACGGGTTGCTATCTTAAGAGAGGCCTCGGGGAGGCGGACACACCGAAACCTTCGGGGACTAGGGTGTCGAGAGGTTCTGACCGTGACCTCACGAAGAACGGGTCGCTCTCCTCGGAGAGGCCTCAGGGAGGCGCAGTAAAACACACAAGGCTACCGAGCCTCAAACTCGGGGGTCGCGGCCACCGCGTCGGTAGCGAGCGCTGCCCGGTGAGGGCCAACCGTGAGCCCGTGGTACACGGCCCAAATCTCGGTAGGATCACAGCTGAGACACCTAAAAGCCGTCGACGAAGCTCGGTCCCACCATCCAACCATTGATGTGCTGACCCTACGTGGAGCGAGAATGGTACTTCGGGATGTGGGGGAGCCCCGCGGCGCTGAGGGAATTGG
>JANEHU010002986.1:0-5000 GCA_027563435.1 Nasonovia ribisnigri | reverse complement strand
ACTACCGGCCAATTTCGATTGCGTCGGTGGCGATCCGACACTACCATCGAATCCTTGCTAAGCGCCTGGAGAAACTGTCTCTTGTGGACTCACGGCAGCGAGCGTTCAGACGCGCGGACGGAGTGGCGGAAAATCTTTTCCTCCTCTCTTCCCTGCTGAAAGACGCCCGCTCGTCCGTGAAGGGTCTGTGTCTTGCGTCCCTAGATTTATCGAAGGCGTTCGACTCAGTCTATCATTCGTCCATAACGTCCGCGATGCGGGGCGTGGGTCTTGACCCTCGCTTCGTCGAATACATTCGCGAGACTTACCGTCGTTCGGAGACTTTTATTCAGGTAAGCGGGCAGAGTTCGCGGGGCATTCAGCCACGATGCGGCGTTAGGCAGGGGGACCCCTTGTCCCCGCTTTTATTTAATCTGGTAGTTGACCAAGGTCTCCAAGCAATACCAGATACCGTAGGCTACACTCTGGGTCGAACCGTAGTGAACGCGATAGCTTTTGCAGACGACGTAATTTTAGTGGCGGAAACGCCGGCGGGTTTACGTCAGGCGTGCGAAGCGTTCACGGAGCGGTTAGAGGTAGCAGGTCTAAGGGTGAATCCATCGAAGTGTGCAACGCTCACCCTGGTTCCCGCCGGACGGGTCGGGAAGGTCAAGACCGTCGGGGAGAAATACTCCTTAGGGGGTGTGGAACTCCCGACACTTGACGTCTCGTCCCTATGGCGGTACCTGGGTGTAACGTTCGCAGGTAGTAGGATCGACGTCTTCGATAGCGCGGCGTACGTAACGGCGCTTAATCGGATCTCCTCGGAGCCGGTGAAAGCGCAGATGCGACTAGCCATCGCACGGGATTACCTAGTTCCGAAGTTCGTTCACGGACTGACGTTCTCGGTAACCACCGCCCGCAGGTTACGGTGTCTCACTCACGAGACGCGTCGCGCCGTAAGGCGTTGGCTCAATCTACCCACTTCGTGCCCGAACGCGTACATCCACTCGCCAACTTCGGCGGGGGGCTTAGGCGTTCCTGACTTTACCTTCTTCGTACCGAAAAATCGCGTCAAACGACTCACCAGGCTTAAGAACTCAAGTGTCCCGGCGGTCCGCGTTGCCTTCGGGCTTCACGGAACGTCCGCTTTGGCGGGCGCCCGCCGGGCAGTTGAGGGTCACCGTCTCAAGCCGAGTCACGTGCAGGACCTTTATGCGAGCGTAGATGGCTCGGAATTGAAACTATGTTCCGAGGAGCCGGCGTCCGTCGCGTGGTTACGTCGTCCGCACGGTATACCGTCCGCGGACTTCAAGGACTACGCGCGGATAAGGATAAACGCGCTGCCGACTCGCAAGCGTGTCAACCGCGGGAAAGCTGGTCCGACTCGGTGTCGGGCCTGTGGACTCGTGGACGAGACGCTTGCCCATGTCTCACAGACCTGCCCACGCACGCATGAAGCCCGCATTTTGAGACATGACTGCCTAGTTAAACGAATCACAGGCGGTCTACGCGATAAAAAGTACGAAGTCGAAACGGAACACCTATATAAGCTGCATGGCGGTAATATGAAGCCAGACATCGTCGCAACGATAAGCGACGAGACAAGAGGCCGTATTTCCGTTATATGCGATGTACAAGTCGTTTCTGGTACCGACCCCCAAACGTGGCACTCTAACAAAACCGATAAGTACAACGATCGGGCGGATCTAAAAGCCGCGATCCGCACCCGACACCTATCGACCGACGTACAAACGGTCGCCGCCACACTCACATGGCGTGGCGTCTGGGTGCCCGAAAGCTTTCGGGCACTCAGGGAGCTTGGATTGAGCCGAGGTCTCCTGGAGGGTCTCGTTACGAGAGTACTTCGGGGGACGCAACTCAATTGGTTCACGTTCAACCGCAATAACATGACAGCGAAACCGCGGTCTGGAGTCGGGTAATAGCTCCGGTATAGCCGCAACAACTGTGGGTCTCCTCGTACCACATTCCTTGCCTCTCTCCTTGTAATGACCTTCCCCTCCCTCTGAAAAGTTTGTCCCATTTATCCTCCGGTAGGCGGTTAAATGATGTCTACGGGCTTGCCCCGTATGACTGTATCCTTTCAATTCGGCTACGGGGTAAGTCTTAGGTGTTCCGAGCGCGGAGTGGAGTGATTCCCACTTCGCGCGGAGAATATTCTAACTGATAACTAGCCAAATGCCTCGTCATCTAATTAGTGACGCGCATGAATGGATTAAAGAGATTCTCACTGTCCCTATCTACTCGGGGTCTAGGAAGGTCCACCTTGTCGTGGTGACCCCGCCTGGCCGACCTCATGGTCGGTCGCTAAGAGACCTTCAAAATCGGGTCCGCTAAACCAGTTGTGGCGGGCCCCAGGCGTAGCGTGAGCTGTTACGTTGCGCCAAGTCGTGCGCTCGCGAGCGGCGTGCCTATACCTCGGGCTGGGAGCAACCCGCGAAAGAAACTAGTCGTCCTGCAGTGTCGTTCGACTGGCAGGCGTCGCGGGCGTAACCCGGCCTCAGGGTCTGAGGGCCGTCGCGGACGGGCGTACAGGCGACAACCCTTAACTGGGGCGAGCGCCCGGGGACCTTACCAGTTCTTGGGCGTTCAGGCCGGGCTGTGGACTTAACCATCGCGGTCCGGTGTGGAACCGAACTTCCGGAGGTTGGCAACTCCGGTCGTAGGCGCCAGGACTTAGGACAACGGACAGGCTGACCAGGCTGACTCCACGGATGCAACGTACGCCTAGCCCGACGTACGCCAGAGGGTGCAGGGCTAACCTGGCGGTAGGTTTAAACGCAGGGAAGGTCACCCATAAACCAAACGATGATTACTGACAAAAACATACGTACCCCAAGTGATAATCCGGTTTACCCGGCAAATTCACCCTCCGCGGAGGCAAGGACCCACGGATTTTGGGGGGGTCCTCCAGTAATCGTCAACCGGCCAGTGCCGAGCAGCCTGGCTGACGTGCCTATGGGCAGAAACAATCCTGACGTGCCTGAGGGCGATTTGACAAATGCAAATGTAAAAGACACCAACCTGACGATTATTGACGACGCTGGCTATATCCTGACGGCCAGAAGCACGTTGCGCCTTAAAGGCGGCGGCGGTGAGGATGGCAACGAGGCGAGTAACTCGGCGTTCAATACGCCATCGTTTCAGATTAAGTCCGCGTCCAAAACGACAAAAAGGAAAAAACTCGGTGATGACGATCAGAGCCCTGGCTCCCTTAATTCGCACGCCTTGGATCTCGAAAAATACTCTGACGAAGTAAGCGAAACAATAACAAACACAAAGACAATCCTTGACGACATGCTAAGAGAGACAAAGATCGGGAAACGATGGGTAGATACTATCTCTCACCAGCTGGATGAGATCCTCATCAGCAATAACCGCCTAGGCCGGGTCAGCTTTAGAGTGCTAGGCAGTTGGGAAGAACAGCGGGATGAGCTCCGTTCTCTTCAGGAACACGTCTGCGATCTGCATAAGGACATGGGTGCTCTGAAAGAGAGGCACAGCCAGTGTCAAACAGAGCGGGACAACGCAATCGCGGAACTGTCAGCCATCCGCACGTCCAGCGTTTCTGTCCCGGAGTTGATGGTCACGCCGCAAAAAAGGACAATCCCGCCGCCTACTGAATTTGTCACTATTGATGACGATAGTGTAATGGTGATAAGCCCGTCAGGCGATTCATACGCCACAGCCGCACAGAAACCTAAACTTTTCCCCAGGGAAAAACGAGAAGCATTCCCAAGTCTTAAAATGCCAAAGAAAGACGCTACCAGCTTAAGGAAAAACAGCTCGAAACCTGCAAGTAACACGGTTAAAAAGATCGCGGCATCTAAGAAAAGCAATTACAGAGCCAGAACCACCAAGGTAGGCCCAAGATTTGAGGTCACTACAGGCGATGAAGGCTGGAGGGACCTTAGAAAGTCCATCGAGCAAAAACTGTCCAACCCTAAGGTCAGGACGGTTAGGACTAAAAACGGAGGCATGGTGCTTTTCCCCGAGGACCAGGAAACGGCGACGGCATTACGTCGCACGTCCAACCTAGTTGAGAAAGCCCCACGGTTACCTCGTATCATAGTCAAGTATGTAGACAGGTTTCTTGATAGAGGCGAGATCCCGTGGGCTCTAGGGAAAAATGAATCGCTAAAGTTGAGCGAAAACGAGATTCTAAAAATAAAACCCTTGTTTATGATGGGTCCTCGGGACGGCCACGCTGTACACTGGGTAATAGAGGTTGCCCCTGAGTCGGTACCAAAGATGGAAGGCAAGGTGGCCTTCTTAGGTATGACTAAGTGCAAAATGAAAATCTTCGACTCGGTCACCCAGTGCTATAAATGCCAAGGATTTGGCCATACGGCCCTTAAATGTAGGCAGGAACAGCCGAAATGCAAACACTGCTCCGAAGGTCATGACTCCAGGACCTGTACGTCCCTAGTAATGAAATGCCTTAATTGCAAAAGCACGAAACACAACGCTGCTTCAGCAAGATGTCCGGCAAGAGCAGCCGCGATTAGGCTCCTATTCCGTCGCACGGACTTCGGCATCCCAGCACCTGCATCAGACTCCTTATGAGCTGCGAAATAAGGTTAATTCAGCACAACTTGAACCGTGATCGCACGGCCAGCCATCAATTAAGAGCGGCGTGCCGGGATCTGAAGACAGATTTTGTCTTGATCCAAGAACCACTAGTGATCGGTGTAACAGTATACGGGTTCGAAGGCTGTAAAAATCACATAAGCAAGAAGTCAAGCTCCGCGATCATCGTCTTAACTGACCGCTTCCAGTGCATAAGTCTAGGAAAATTTTCCTCTAGCCACTCAGCAGCGGTTAAGGTAACCTACGGCAACAGGCCTCGTGACCACGTAGTGCTGGTATCGTCGTACTTCAAGTACAACGTGCCTGCAGTTACTCACCTCGAAATCATGGACCAGATCCTGGCCACAGAGACCAGGGCCATAATCGCCGCAGACACAAATGGCCACTCGCCCAGATGGCATTCAACGTCC
>JANEHU010002985.1:0-14216 GCA_027563435.1 Nasonovia ribisnigri | reverse complement strand
ACTGGTAACACAAACATATTTTATTGTCTGTATTATAATATTTATAACAGCTAATCAACAAAGGTATAATAATGATATAAACACAATTAAAATATAATATAATTTTATTTGATATTGTATACTGTGACATTGGATACTATATCACATAATCTCCACATACATATAATAAATGAATAAAAAAAAATATTATTTTTATAGGTGTTGAATATTGTATAATAATGTATTAATATTAATAATAACTTAGGCAATTGTTTATACAATATGAATAGTTTTTTGCAAAATGTTTGTATAAACTTTAATGTTACAATCGATATTTATTTTAAGGAAGGTAGGTTACTAAACAATAGTGTCTGAGCATAATATGTAGGTATTTCTTAAATTCATGATATTATACACAATTAAAATCTACCCAGAGGAGTAGATTTATTATTTCAATAATTACATGACATAGTAGTGATGACAACAAACGAGATTCTAACAATAATTAAAATTCACCATCAGTTCGATCAAAAACGCCAATTACACCTCTCCCAAGTTTAATTTTTTAATCCGTGAATTTATTGAGGGCTGGCATTAGATATACTTTATGGGAACATTAATTTAGTAGTGCATATTTTTCGTATGCATAGACACTACTAATCAGTATGTGGCTAGGTAAATTGCAAAAGTAATAATATACAATGTACATATTTTGTTTGAACGTGTATTCGAAATTAGAAGCGATTTATAACCTAAAATTGGTTTTTCATAAACATAATGTTTTGATGACAATAACATGTTCGGTAATGACGCCAATATAATTTAATATTTATTTATATACTTTTAAAACAAATAATTATTAAGTGACATAGGGTGACATCTACTTTATAGTTTCGATGCAACATAAACTAATAGTTTGGCACCCTTGAAATTTAAAGAATGCAACTCAACGTACAAGGTTTCTTATCACTAGCCGCCCGAAAAGTAGTCACCTAGCTTTGGTCACCCAACTTCACACGCGTATTACATGTTATTCTTTATTCTTTCACCGACTCTCGCATGTACGCTCGTTTCCCCCAGCCAGTGATAAATTCATTAAATTCATTATTCGTTATTAGTTCAATCCAAATGTTTGTGTTCGGCTCCTGTGAATTGTTTCTGTAAGTATCGTTCTGTCATTTGTCTTATTCAATTTACTAATATTAATCCTTACTTCAGGGCACACAGCGAGATACTTGAAGAAGTACGTGAATTTTATTTTTTAATGAATTGCATGTATTCATTGAACTATTCGCCTGAGGTGGTGGCTTGTTTGTCGTACGTTCTTGGGATTGTCACATAATATTTTATTATTATTATATTATTTTTTTACTGTCCAAATGTGTGCATTACGAGACGGTGTGTTTGGTTTAAAGCCGCTAACGGACACTAGTTCTCCAGGTAATCGGCTGATGAGCTGTACAAGTTTATTATTATTATCATTCCTGGTTATTACTATTAATTGTATGTTAAACAAGCATCTCATAAATTGTTAATTTATATGTGTGCTAATCAACCATCTAACAATTTATACCTATTTTTGCGCCAAAACCTGAAATTTTTATTATATTTATACACTTATATAGTTGCACAAACCCGGTAATTATAATCTATTTCATAAAAAAAAATGAAACATTTGTAATAAATTATTATATATCAAACAACAAAATCTAATATCAAAACCAAAGTACAGTCACACATAATAAACTTTATTACCCTATGCTATTAATATTCTGGTTTTCTATTTTTATACATTTTATAATATTTTGGATGCCCACATGTGACTTGACGATCATGGCTCGGACAGTCAAATTTTCAGTTCTTCAATAATATAAATGTAAAAATAATTAATTTTAGTTAAGGTAATTTACTTTTATGATTTGATTTTATTAATAATATGGTCAATGTTTGCCTTATTATTCCATTTTTTTGTTATTTGTTTAGAGATTATAACTTCTTATAATATCATATTGGTAATACTTATTAATAACATAATTGTTAATCATAATCATGTATATAATTTCACATATCTAAAAGGAAGTAATAATTCTAAAATTTAGATCATTATAATTATATTTCATTGATATTATTTTTTTATTATTTTAACTTCATACCATGAAGCAAAAAGTAAATTAGCTACTGCTGAATTTAAATCAGATTTATCCATTGCTGAAGATATACATTATACTTGTCTATTAAGAGCAAACAAAGGGGCCAGTAGTTTGCTAAAATGTATCAAATGTTCAAGAAGTAAAGAAATAAAGAGTGCCCTTCTGTATGATCTTATATATTTAAATTCTATATTTATGGGATTTATGCTAATAAATTTACTATACCTTTATAATATAAAAATGTAATATATTTATAATATAAATTATTTTAAGCTATTACTTTATTTTTTTTTAGTTGTTATGATATTATTGTACATAATGTTGAAAAAATTGAATCCAACGTAGATCAAGCTAGTATAAAATTGGATCGTACAAAAAAATCTAATAAAGAATTAAATAAATTCACTATCAGCAGCCAAATTTGTACCCCTAGTAAAACAATTTATATTCAAATATAAAAAGAAGTGTATACACTGATGATAATTCGTCTGAAAAAGTCTTCAAAGAATCTTGGTAACTATTATGAAAATAAATTAGTATTGTTTTTAAATGAATTAACTTAATACATTTATGTATCTTAGACAAGACGCTGATGATTAACAATCTATCAAGTCATGTTGTACAATAAACTTCATATTGAATAAGTGGTTCAAATGTAAAGAAAATTCTTTTCACTGGCGGTAATTCTTTTAAAAAAAAGGTTATCGAAGAATCTTGGTAACTATTATAGTAATAGTTGGTGCCCTCCAGGCTCCAGTACACATTCCATAATTATCGCAAAATGATCATCAAATTTATTTTAACACAAAAACATCTCAAAGTTAATCCTACCTTTTCATAATTAACACAAACTAAATACAAAATCATCAACATATAAAGTTTACATGAAAATATCACAAATAAATTTAAACAAAAAAACAATTTTGAAAATTAGCATTAATAATTAAAAAAATATTGCACAAAATTAACCTATCATTTATATTTAAAAAAATCTTCAACTACCCTTTACAACAAAACAAAATAAATACTCCTTTGAGAAGTATTTTTGATGAAGGTTTTCTAAATAGTTTTAATAACAAATTTTGATATGATTATAAAAATTTAAAAGTTGTAGGAACTGTAGCTAATGCTTAGTTTAGAGCTAAAGATATTCTTGATATTTTGTGATATGAAAATAATGGAAAAACAATAGATAATATATTATTAAAAAAAGATAAAGATTTTAAAAATTCTTATAAAAATAGTATATTAGTAGACATTGAGTTGGACAATGTAGTAGTGTCCAACTCATTAGGATATCATGGGAGTAAAGAAATATAGGTATATGAACCTGTGACTTATTTCTTAATAATGCATTCTAAATAAAAATCTGCAAAAAAATTTAAAATGTATGTATATAAAGATAAATTCGAAGAATTCGTAAAATAATTCAAAAACGGTATGAAGATGAAATTAATAAAAGAGGATACAAAATAGATAGTTTAATATTACTAAATTAAAATATAATACATTGTTCAGAATCTATGAATATAAGTTAAGAAAAAACACAAACTCAATTTGATTAATTAAATAATACCTAATCTTTATAAAGCTTTACCCGATTAAAACATTAACCCAAAGAATAAAAAATAAAATCCTCAATATATATTACTTAAGGATAGGTTCCCTTAGACCTATGTTGCCAAGAGTAATTTTATTGGTAAAGAAAAGATTAAAATAAAGTAATATATAATGAATATATGTTTGTAAGAGGTCAAGATAAATATTAATATATGAGAAACAAAAAAAAATTATATAAAACAACATTTGAAATTACTATAGATTAAAAATAAAATCCTGACCCTATAGATTTAGTCTGTTGAGTCTATTCCCAAGAACTATATTAAAATAACTATACTGATGTTATAAATGATTTTAAACTTTGAGACAAAAAATTTACAGTGACAAAAAGAAAACTCTAAAATAATTTACTTATCAAATAAAATAACAATATTGGATTATCCAGAAAAAACTTTTTTAGAATGAATAAATAAATTAGATAATGAAGAATATAATTTAAATTTTTTTAGCTGAATATCCTTGTGTTCCATAATAATATTACATAAAAAATAATAAATAAAAAGGAGACCCCTAAATTACTTAAGAAAAGTAGATATTTGTTATTGCAAATATGGAATATTCTTAATCTTCACATATCAAACTATCGAGTGTAGAAATAACTAACCTAACTATATATAAACTTGTTTATAGAGATGATAATATGTTGAGTAACACTCTAACACACCTTTAATTTTTCCGTTTATCGGAAATGGTTATAATTCAGAATCGTTATTAGATGTATTTTGTTCCAACACTTCTTTTATCATTTCGTTGATAGAAATATGACAATGATTCGGATTAATTACACTAACAAAATGTAGAGAAAAGAAAATTGATTATAAAAATTATATGTTGCATAAAAAATATAAAAAGAAATTTATTTTTGATGATTTTGTATTTAATTTATTTTATGATATTTTTGTGATGTATTTGTTTTAATTATGAAATGGTAGTGCTTTTTGATGTTTTTATGTTTAATTATGAAAAGGTATCGTTTTTGATGTTTTTGTTTTAAAATCAATTTGATGATGTTTTTGCGATAATTATGAAATGTGTACAGGAGGGCCCCAATTACTACTTATTATGGATATGGCATTGTATTGTTTTTAATTAAATTAACTTAATAAAAAATGTATTTTAGACAGAACACGGATGAGTAACAATCTATCAAATCATGTTTTACAAAAAGTTCATATTCAAAAAGTGTTTCAAATGTAAAGAGAAGTCTTTTCACTGACAGTTCATTATATTTTTCTGAGAAAAAATTGTTAAAAGAAGGTATATCAAACAATTAACACAATATAAAACGTTAAAGTTATCATTGATTTTGTTGTGTTTTTTCATTTTAATAATAATTATTATTACTGGCTACTATCCACATAGATTTTGAGTATTTTGAATTGTATTGATGATTCAATTGCAAATTTCTCATATTATATAGGATTTATTTTAGGCAATATAACTCAATGTTTAACCCTGTATAATAAATGTTATATTTAATTTAAGTTTTTTGTAGAATTTAAAACAATATACAATTATAAAACTACATTTTAATAAACAAAATTAATTATTTTTTAACAATTTTAGATTAGCACAATAGAAAAGCCGGGGTGTCTACTAAATTGAATGTCTATACTTGGCTATTTAAAAAATTAAAAATTAACTATCTAAACTTATTTATTCATCCATAAAAAATTTAAATAATAAGTTTCAGTATACGTTAAAAAAAAATTGAATCTTTTTCATAAAAATGAAATTCTATTTGTGATATACATACATACAAAATTCTATTACTGCTTTTTAAGGAGCTTAAAGTAGAGGAGGGGTAACCAAGCATAATAAATCACACTGTATGCCATTTTATATTATTTATTATTTTTATAGAAAAAAAATCAGTCTGTGCCTTTTGGTAAACACATTTCTTCAAGTTCAGCACAAATAAAGCAAGATATTAGAAATCATACTTACAAAATTGATTGCTTAAAGAAGAAAATAGATTTGACTGAAGAAAAGCTCAAGATTTTAAAATCACATAACAGATGTGTTTATACACATTTGCTTCTTAAGAATGATGCAGATTTAGATGGTTTGAATATATGTATATTACAATATATAACTAATAAAAGACAATGTGTGAGTAATAATATTCACAATAATGAAGAAAAAAAATCATTTGTTCAATATTCATATTTATTTTTTTTATAGGAAGTGATATTATCAAGAACATACTTATAACTATAAGAGTGATGAAGCAGTGGATGTTTACAGATAATTTTTTGTCAAATTTTTCTTTTATCAGCTTCTAAGGGAAAACATTTTTTAACTACACAGTTGTTCTTTAATTTTTGGTACAACTGTTAATTTTAAAAGGTTAAAATATTTTAAATCTTGTTATATTGATTATTTTATAAGAAAAGTAAAAAAATTGAAAATGTGCCACTTTGTAATATTTCCAATCAAATAAAATAATGGTTAGCATAAAACAATTAACACTTAATAAAATCATAATGAAAAAAAAAATTCTTCTCGTGTAAATTATTTGATCAATAATTAATGTATATTTTGTTACAATCAATTTTTCATAATTGGCAATTTATACATTTTTTTTTTTTACATTTAATAAATCATACATAGAATACCCTTAAACATTTTAATTAAGTTATTAAAAGAGGTTTATACTTTGTTATGTAGACATATTTTTATACACCAGTATTCTTATTTAATCATTATTTTTTTGCAATAAAAAATCAAGGTTTCTTCTTTACTCATTGTTTTTGTTTCTACCAGTATTTATAATTTTATATGATAAGAAATACACTATAATACATTGTATTTAATATTTATTCCCCTATACAAAAAGTTGAATTAAAATATTCTTATTTTCTATAAATAAATAATTAATACTATATTCTTGTTTTATATTATATTATGGCATTTTAATTGTAATTACTTACTTATCTATATGAATATATGATGTATATTCTATTAAGTTTATTATAAGTTTATAATATTGATTATTGATAAACGATAACCATATTCTAAATTATAAATATTAAAATTTATATTGCTCCGGCATAGCTCCAACCAGTATGATTAATTGTTATTAATTATCAATAAAAATACATTTTTAGGTAAGTATCCAAAAAAGTAATAATTAACTTACATAACTATAATTTAGATTTTACTATTAATATTACTGATTTTATATACATAATACATATATACATTTACAGAAATACTAATATATACTTGGTTTAATGTTTGAAACCATTTAGAATGCACAAATTTTACTGTAAATACTGTATAACTTTGAAAAATATCATAAAATCTTTTATTAGAAATCTTCTGTAATAATTAATGAGATGAAAATATATACCTACTAGTATTATCTAGTATTGTAAACATATTGATATTTGGCCAAAACATATTCTAAACACTTATATATACAATTTAAACGACATTTTTTTTTATATTTTAGACACTATGACAATGGTTTCCAAATCAAATTACCAGCAGGTCATATATGTATACATCATAGGTGACAAAACGTTGTCGTAGAACTTTTTTTTTTTTACTTATGTCTATTAAATGTATAATTTAATCTGTAGGGGATACTCAGGAGGCTATTTACCTCAGTTTAAGAACTGTCCCAATGAGGTCCATGTCCCCGGCACCCCCCATTGCAAATTTCGAGTCCAAACCCGGGGCGATCGTTTGTGCTTCGTTAGTGCACGTTAGTGCATTTCATCCCGTCGTTAGTGCTTCATCCCTTCCAAAGTTATTTGCATTTTGTACAGGGGGGTCCCAGGGACATGCCTGCACCCCCCATTTCGAATTTCGGGCCCAAACAAATTGTATTCGTTTGTGCTTCGTTTGTGCACGTTAGTGCTTTTTATCCCGTCGTTAGTGCTCTACTCCTTCAAAAGTTATTGGCATATCGTACGGGTGTGGGGGGGGGGTGCTAGTGACGTACTAATTCAAGTCTAGCCCCCATAGTTTTGTCTGAAACTCTTCAACACATTGAGGTAAAAATGATCCTTGAATGCATTACAGTCAAATCTCGTAGTTTTTGAATTAAATTACTTAAATCTGAGTTTTATATATTATGTAATTATTACGTAAAAAAAAATGTTATTAAAATTTCATATTCATGCTAATTTCTGCCAAAAGCTTTAATATATATAACTTTAATTTGTCCATGCGTATATGATTTACCGATATGGAAAAATATCGTAGACAGCTGATCGATAAAACTGAGGATTTAGTTTTAAAAATTCTCAAAAAACTACGTAGGTACCGGTACCTATATCTATATGTACCCATAATCCATATATACCTAATACCTATACCCCTTACCAAAAACACTACCACATACGAATTTTATAATTCTTTTGTTGCAATTATTTAATAACTATATGCATGCAATTTGTTTGAAGTGTTGATGTATGGAGTATGCTTGTTTGAAAAAAAAAATATGCTTTTAAAATAAAATGGTTCGCGTTATTTGTGAATAATTATAAGTTATTTGTTAGGTATTTAACCAATAAAGATCTACGATTCTACGACCTAATACTATAAATGTTATTGCGATACAGAACCAAGATAGGTATCTTTTATCCATTCTATGCGTTCTAGAACGCCAACTCCTGGATTATTTTAAATTTCTAACATTGGGTGAAATAATATTAATAACAAATAATATTAATGATAACATTGCGTATAATATATTGTTGTACAGTATAGGTACGTATACTCAATGATGATAGGTATAATGGTATAAATATATTTTTTTAAGTTCGGGAACAAATTTAATATTTTTACGTACCTACCTATTTGGTGTAAGATAATATATATATATATATATATATCTACCGAAAATATTTATGTTTGCCTACAACTATACCTACATCATTGCAGTTAATGATTATAAACTAGATAGTAAGGTATAGGTGTATAAAACCTGCAGTATAAAACACGATTTAAGAAATAATAATCGTGATTTAAAATAGCTAAAAACCGCTTATGCCAGCTAACTAATGTTTATCAATACTAACTATAAAATAAAAAGTTATTTAATAATTCCTTAAGTTCTATACAACCGTTAGTACAAGTTTAAACTTACCTACCACAAATGCACGATATATTTGGCTATAATATTGATGTTATTATCTAATAAGGAGCTTAAATATAATCAGTTATATTATATACCTACATTTTTAATTTTAGTTCTAACTGTATCAAATTTGTGACATTTGTTTTTTAGGTGACATATTAGATATTATTTAGATTATTATTAGGTATCTACTACACCATGTTCATTGATAGACTGTATTCAAAAATATTCTGCTCTAAGTATAGAACAAATTAGAAATGTATTCTCTCCTTCAGATTTTATACTGTTACTAAAATAAATATATTTATTTATGTGAAATATTATACACTCATACAGTCATACCTAGGTACTCAATATTTTAAAATTTGCAAGAAAACATTACATGTGCATAAAAATTGGTTATAATTGAGATACCTACCTACACATGATGATACTTTTTGGAAGTTAATGTATATTGCATTATGATATTCACGCTACTACGCCTCAAAACTTCATAGGTCTATTCATAAATGAATATCATAATAACAAGATTTAATAAATAATATGTTACTATTGAATCCAATAACATAACTGCACTATGTAGAGGGGTATTTTTTTCAAGGTGAAGGGAAGGCACATACAAAATTGAACGATTCAAAATAATGTCATTATTTATTATTAATTATTATAATACGTCATACACTCATACTATTTTGTTAGAAACATAAAATTTAATTTATTATGTTTATTCAATAAAATAAATTTTATACCAGTTATAATTATAAATGAAGACGTCTGGAGTGTTAATCCATACTTCTTAAGAACAATGGAAATATTATACAATAGTAGATACCTTCCTTAGTTATTTAATAAGGCGAGTGGTGACGGTACAAGTTAAAACAGTTATAGGTAGGTATATAGGTTCCTATAAGAAGAAAATATCATGTGTACATTAAAAGTAAAAAATAATAATGTATTACACTGTATGCACATGGCTGTATGTTACATAGGTAACCTTATCTAAGGTATTTTTACAGGATAAAAATAATATTATTAATTATAATATTAATTGTGACCCTCATATTTTATTAAAAAATATGTTGAATATAATACATCTGTCATATGCAAATTTACAATCAGGTATATTACTAGGAATTCACCCAAAAATCAAAATCCGTGGTCTTTTTCCCATTCATAGGCTCAGTATAGGGTAGGGGGCTTACACACTATCTATTGTAAAGACTGTGTTGCATATACTAAGTTTTCACATAATTATTGGTTTTCATTTTAATTGATAATAAATATCATATAGGTATAGGTATATTATTTAATATTTACACACATATATTTACACATATTATGTGTTATGTCACAGATAGGCACGGCTCGCGGATATATATGGCCGTGTACACGGTTAGCTGAATATAGTTTTCAACAAACATTTAACAGATAGTTCATGTTCAGATAGTAAAGCTTAAGATAAAGAGTTGTTTGGATCCCAGTTGATAAAAAAAAAATAATTAAATTTACAAATGTTTAAATATTGTTTGATTACTATATAATTATTTAACTTAAGTAATTTATAATAAAATTCAACATTTAAGTTGAATTGCTTAATAATATTTAAATACCTATAATATACTAAACCATAATACAAGTATGTTTTAATGCTTTTTTTGATTGAAAAAATTAAAAACTATAAACTATTATGTATTAACTTAAACTTCACTTAATGTACACTTTAGTCTTTACTATATAAGTACATTTTAATTATAATATTTATTATTTAATATATTTCAAAAATCTTGCCTTAGGATATATTATTATACTATTATTTATGTTGTCACTCACTACTAATATTTGAACTGTAAATAATTCAAAAATTGTTGCTTGGAAATGAGATCAAGTTATTAATCAAGTACAGTCCTGTAAAGTATTTGAGTAAAAGTATTCAAATACTTTTTTAAGTATTGAATAACTTTCAGCATGAAGTATTTTGAATGGTATTTTAAATACTTTTTTTTGTATTCAATACTTTTTGCTATTGAATACTTTGGTTTTTTATTTCGAACATTTTATTTTTATTCGAAATAATTGGTTGGAAAAATATTATTGTCAACTACAGTCTACAATAATAAAATAATAGTACCTATTATTTAATATTCTGTATCTCTGTGTTCGCCGAAGCCCGAAGGTTTGTGAAAACCAGATTTCTAAAAATTGTTATTGAATAACAATATTCCCTTTAAACTATTGGATAACTGTTGATAATATCAGATACAATGCCTGCCTTAATGGCTATGCTGGATTACGGGAATACCGAATAATATAGATTAGTCCACTATATAGCTGCAGCCTGTAAGCCTGCAACGTTTTGGTTTTATTTATTAATTAATTAATTTAAAGACTTGTGTAGTAGACAGTAGTGTACAATGTTTCTGTCTCTCTGTTGAAAGTGTAATTTTAAGTTTTTAGTGTTGAAATCAAGTGAAGTACCTAATTTATAAATTTATAATTACTAAATTACCTACATAAATATAAACTAATTACTTTTAGTTCTAACTTCTAATATGAGTAATAGTGATGATGAAAGTGCAGCGGAACCGCATAATATGCATCTATTTCCACTATTTCTCTGCAAAATTTTTGTTTACCATGGCCTAATTACTCCAAATATTTTAAAGTGCTACGAATAATAGACGATAAGTTTTTTTACAAAAAACTTGAAATTAAATGCTTGATCTGTGTGGGTACCAAAGTTCTTAAAGTAAAATTTATGTCTTTATTAATTTTTGACTGCTGTAAACTAACCTGATGGTTGGAAAAAAGCATATATTATTGAATAAAACTCAATTCTAGTAGGTTTAATAATAATTTAATATATTATAATAGGCGAATAATTGGAGGATTGTGCTAAAAAGTATTTAACTTATTATTAGTACTTGAAAAATAATAAGTTGTTGCTTTATCTGTTTCATCTATTGATTAAGTAACTATTATAGTCTATATCTAATATACATCATATATGTACCTACCTATTATAGAGTATAGATATTATATTTATTAAATTAATGAATATATTTAAAATGTTAAGTAATCATATAATAAGAATATCATAATGATAATAAAAGAAAATAATATTATGATAGTATAAAAATATTATTTTATTTACATTTTTTTCAAAATAACATATAAATGATAATCCAGTGGCCAACTGACATTTTATAGACATTTTTTTAATATTATTAAAATCAAAAATATGGAGAAAAAAAACGTTTATAAAATCATTTCGTCATAAAAATAATATTTTATAAATTTCAATAAAATATATTTTTGCTATCTGGGTACCTACCTGTTATTTTTATAGAAATATGGTAATATGTTCACAACATCGGTTTTCGAAAAAATCGATTTGGTGGTTATGGTTTATGGAAAACACGTAAACTCATAGCGGGTCCAACTCGAAATTATTCATATTATCGTTTTAGAGAACCGTAATAGTTGTTCACGATTTTTTTCGGGTACCAGCCGTTTATAGTTCTACATTGTAAATTATGTATAGCCCATGACCGTTTTCAAGAGGTTTACTCAAAATGCAACGTTTCGGTAGGTACCTACAGAACTACACACAGACGCGTGCAAGATGTGAATTGGTGGCATTCTCTTGACTCTGCTCTTCGAATGTTAAGATTTAATACTTAATAAAGTGTGAACTATCAAAAAAATAAGATACCTATTTTATATATCGTAAATATTAAGCCGTAAAACAGTATCTACGATCTACCGTGTTTTCGTAAGTTTAAATAAATGT
This sequence comes from Nasonovia ribisnigri, assembly GCA_027563435.1. NCBI lineage: Eukaryota > Metazoa > Arthropoda > Insecta > Hemiptera > Aphididae > Nasonovia > Nasonovia ribisnigri. The sequence continues at coordinate 1,585 of JANEHU010002985.1, read as the reverse complement.
GTACATTTCACGTTTGCTGACCGTTCTTTTTTTTAAAATTCATTATCCGGATCTATGAATATTAGTAAAAATTGATTTTGGCTTGCGATTAAAACGTATAAACATAACTAGGTTAAATATTCTAGAATTACCATAATACCACGTTGATAAAAATTATTCTCTTGCGAGTCACGCATCTGAAATCGAGAAACCTTAATGAGTTTATTGATATAAAGGTTAATGGGCAAAATAAAAAAAACGACAGAGTTACATAATATTATATTTATTTATAGCGAGATGATGCAGAAATTATATGTTGGTGACGAAAAATACATATTGTTTTGTGGCTCACGTATGATAGTGTGTATTAAAATATTTGAAATTTGAAATTTAAACTAATCAAAATGGTCTTGTTTACAACTTTTTACGATTGTATTAATTGTACTACGGTTTATTTGTAGGATTTATTTCGTTTAATTTTTGTTTGGTTCCAAACTGCTGTTTCGATCTCACTCTATCGACCGGCGGCAGACCATCTTTTAGTATTTGCTTGTTCTCTTGGAACCGTTCATTTCGCATCTGGACGTATAGTTTAGGAGGCTGTGGTTTAGGTTGCAGTGATGACGATGGATTGGGATTTTTCGATGATGATGGTGGAAGTTTGTTTGAAGACATTGCGTGTATGCTGCAATAAAAAAAAAACACTTTAGTACACGAGGCTTAAAATGTACAGGCTTAAAATAATCTGAAAACCACATGACCCATACAACTACATTCCATGTAACGAAATCGTAAACATAATACAAATAGATAATCGTTAAATTATAATAGGCATATTAAATTAAACCGTCTTTCTTAACACACAACTGCAAACCTAATGAAACATATTTTGTTCAGGATAATCTCTGTGAACAGTGATATTCAATGAGGTAACGAAATGAATTCCACACAAAATTAGCATATCGAGATGAACAAGACGAAAGTATTTGAAAAAAATAAAAATTTCACCCGTCAATGACATTACGGATAATAATGGATAATGATAACCTGATATAGGTGGGTAATGACAAACAGTGATTTGCAACCAACGACAGAAACGATAGTATTGAAATATTTTTCTTTGATATATTGATATATGAACATTAATTGAAGGTTATGCATAACATTTACCTACGTAAGACATGACAACGAGTAGTACGTATATACACGTCCATTCGCTTAGAGTGTTCGGATTATTTCGATTGCCTAAATTAAATTTCTATTTCTAGGAATCGTTTATAATCATTTACAATTAAATATAAAACAAATTTTATAAACAACTGTGATTGTAGTCTTTATACCTAAATCCATCTGTTTTTACGATTCCGAGATATCACACATTTTTAATAAATACAATTTAAAATCATGAAACTACAATAGGAGGTACACTTGAATAAACAACAAACAAACGAAAAATAATTCTATTTCAGTATTCTCTATGAGATAGAATGACGTAAATTGTTGATATTTTAAAAATATAATACTACCACTGGGGGTAGGTACTCACATCTAGAACGTAAAATGCCAGTGAACTGTATAATGCTTACAGCATGTGTTTACTCTGCCA
>JANEHU010002984.1:0-25428 GCA_027563435.1 Nasonovia ribisnigri | reverse complement strand
TTAAGCATATTGTCATTACGATGAAATGTTAAATGACAAATGTCACATTTATATGGGGATTCACCAGTGTGTAATCGAATATGAACACGAAGATTGTATTCAGTAGTAAGTTGTTTCTTACAAAAGCGACATTTGAATTTATTTGTATTAGCATGGTTTATTGTATGTCTTCGACAATTAGACTGATCGTTGAATTGTTTGCAACAAATTGTACACACAAATATTTTTTTTTTTTTATGTTTTTTTAGTTTTTTACATTTGATATTTTTTGAACTAACTCTCTTGAAATTATTATTTGTGCAATAATCATTATTAGGAAAATGATATCCCATATGAAAAATGAGCAATTGTTTACTGATAAATGATTGATGGCATAAATCACAAATATAGATGTGTTTTTCACTTTTACTCTTTTTGTGATTAACTTTATTATTACAATTAACTAAGTCTTTATAAATTGTTCTTGGCAAATCAGTAAAATTGGAATGATAATTAGCATTATATTTTTCTTTCTTCGAAATAGATTGTATTCCATTTTTTTCAATAACAATTTCACTTTCAAATACAGTATCTCCAATTGTTTCTTTTTCAAATATGACTGTTATATCATTGTGTTCTATTTCTAATTTAAATTTATCGTCTTCTTTCTTTAGAACAGTACAACTGAAAGATCAAAATTATTTCAGTAAATTAGTTGCTGCCAAACTAATAATTTTTCAAGTCTCATATGACTAGGGGATATGTTGGTGTATATTTACTCCCACATGTAAGTACTATTATTTTCAAAATAAATTGTAAGAAATAGTATTTTTTTAAAAAAGATTTGAGTTTTACCTAAAATTATATTTTTTATGCACTTATGATTTTTTTTTCATCTTAAAATCATTACAAATATCTTCAAAAACCTATTTTTTGTACATGGATTAGCATTTTTTTCTACTATAAAAATATCATGTGTATGCCACTGATCGGCAAAACTGTATTGAGTGCTAATTTAACACTATAAGCTTATATCCATCAATTCAATCAAATAAAATTTTAACAAATTGGTAAATGGTTAAAATATGTTAATTAATTCACTCACTTTGGTTGAAAACTATTATCTGAGTCTTTAAGTTCTTCTTTAAAGCAACAACTATCTGTTTCTAGATTATTTATTGCATCAATATCGGTTTTGATTTTACATTTTTCTTCTTTATAATATATTTCCTGCCTTTGGACAGTATTATTAATATTTTTGAAATAAAAAAACAATACACATATCCAAATTGAAAGTACATTTTTAACAAATCTTACTGTAGTCTGTAATACATATAAGACTTACTTATCAATAGGAAAAAGATGATCACTGTCACCATTATCATGATGCCAAGTAACTTCTTCTTTTACAGAACTTAAAAGAGGAATATCAAAATAAATATCATTTTCATTTTTAATAGAATGATGACTTTCATCCTTAATTGCAAATTCTGATTGGTCCACGTTCATGGTATTGTGTATAGTAAAGGAATGTTTCTGTGGACAAAAATTTAATTATCCAGAAATAAAAAGTAGGTACTAGGTACTGAGCAATAGCTATTAACATATCTAAACTAATAACTCATCAGAAAAGTTAATAACATCAAATATACTTTTGCTTAAACAAACATATTCAATGGCACTAGAACAGCGTTTCCCAAACCTGGGTCCACGTGTAACCCGAAGGAGTCTGTGAATTATTGTTATTTATTATTGTTAGGTTAGGCAGTTAGGTTATTTTTGTCACGGGGTCCGCAATCATTTTTACTATACTCTAAGCCTTAGAGTCTAAGGGGTCCGCCGGAAGAAAAGTTTGGAAAACGCTGCACTAGCATATGCCTAGAGTTCTGACTGTTCTGTGATGTTACTATCAAATATCACTATTGTCATTAACATTAACTATCTTAGCAAACCTGGGATTTAAAAAATGCATTAAAGTAATACAATTTTAAATGATTTAGGCTGTAGATACCCATTAATATATTAAGAAAAAAATTAATTGATTAACTTACTTGGACATTTGAGTACTTGTAATAGTTAAAAGTTTATTTTAATCTTCATTCTCCGTACTTGTAATACATATTATAATATTAATTGTATGAACAGCACATCATAGTACCTATAAATTTCTATTGACGTCTTAGTGAAAAACTAAGCAATCAGAATTAGAGGCTTATAATAACTATGAGATGCAAAATGCAATGAATATTATATATAAGATTTAACAAAAGTATAAAAATATATAATATTATTTTCTGATTTAAACATGTTATTCTAAAAGTATACTCACCCTTTTTAGCATTTAGATTTGATTTCTCACAAGCATTTAGCCAAATTTGGCAATTTCATCTTTATTAATCTATAAAAACAGACATCGCTAGGAGTTTTATATTTCATATATTAGCTTCCACTTTTGCAATTATTTACGGAGCATCAAGGAATTGTTTTTCACATAAAAATCTAAACAAAAATAAAACAATGATAGTAATATATTGTATATTTATTTAAAATTATATCAAATAATTAAATAACTACTATACTAATTAATTTAATTAATTCAAAGTAAATAAAACTGATGAAAAGCTAAACATTTTAAATTTAAATGTTATTAATTACCAATATTCATGGATATTTTATTAACAGGTATTTCACTGTATTTGAAAAAAAAAGATTTTATAGATCTGTGTAATCATTACAGTTCAAATTTAAAATTTTGATAACTACGATAACATGGAGTGAATGACCTCCAAAATAAAAGTATTTTGTTCAATGACTTATTATCGTTATTCAGTGGCTTTGTGTCGGGTGGTTATTCATTTATTGTCTGGTGGCTTTTTTGAGGTGTCACATCATCAGCGGAATTAATTTTTTGATATCACTTAGGTATACGAAAAAGTTCTTGTTAACAATTATTTTTGAGTTTTTCAAACTTGAATAACTTTTTTGTAGCTCCGATATGGAAAAAATAAAAACGAAAGTTCTCCTTTTCAAGTAGTGAAAATTTCGTTTCTTAGTTATGACTGTAATTTGTAGCCTCCTCGATTTTTCCCACGCAAATAGGTTCTTGCTAGGTTTTACATATTGTGTAAGACGGAGACAACGCGGTCTTAAGATATAAATACCTAAATAATACACGAAGAATGAAGACTAAAATAAGAATTCAAGCCTTCATGATACAATATCTTAATTCGTAGTTTATGATGTTGTTGTAATAATATTATAGTCTTATCGAAGAATAGCTGATTAAAACAATAAATATTTACATTACAATATTACATTAAGAGGATGTCAGAGCACTATTTGTTTTCTCTCTCTGGCCACGCGTGACATGCTACAAATTCGCTAGACTAAACCGGTGTGAAAAATAATGAACCGGGACATTTGGACCATATTGTTTACATGGTTCGTTATCCCGGTGCAGGATAATGTGGGATAATTTTAAACCGGTCTAGCTTAGCGAATTTCTAAATTGACAAACCGCGTTTGCGCAAAATCATTTTATCTATGTTTTCAAGTAATCTTAGAGTAAAATCACCCTCAAAAAAAAGAGAATAATATTTTTGTGGGAATGACATAACGATTTGTCTAAATATTGTCTCAAAATAATTTAAACATCATTTAAATGTACTATTTTAAAAAAAAAAGTCCAATGCAAAGTCAAATAACAATAAAATGTGAAATCGATAGGTATGTCATTCTCTCAAAAATATTATTCTCTATCTTTTTTTGTAACGAGTGATTTCACTCTAAGATTTTAGATCACTTACAAACAGAAAAAATGATTCTGCGTAAACGTGGTATGTCCATGTCACCCGTGGGCCAAATAGAGAAAACAAATGGTGCGCTGACATCCTCTTAAATTGTTTTCATTAATTGATTTTACAATTTTATCGTTTTAAACCAGAAAATTAAATAATATAATAATAGCTGTTCTTAATAATTCGTTACCTACTTAACTTAAACTATATTTATTTAAAAAATATATTTTTGTAAAGTACTGTTGAAACTGAATGCAAAAAGTGTTTATATTTTTAAATAGCTATCAACTTCCTTTTTAATATGAAGTGAAATAGAATTCTACGTGTAATCCGATAAAAACAAAAAACAATATAAAATCCATGCAAGACTAAACATCAATCATAAATTCTCTATTAAGATTTTAAACTGTATAATATGACTATGATATTATAACAATCGAATAATTCAATAAAGGATGCACAATAAATAACTGTAATTTAAATTAGAGAGAAATAAATTAAAAGAGGTTTTCAACAATTCAGACGATGTACAAATCCGATAGATGGCGCTTATCTTAATTATTTTTAAACGTATTGAAAATCGTTTTTAATCCGTAATTTAATATTAACAATAATCGAGAACCGATCGATATTTGATGTTATTCTAACACAGTATTATACGGATAACATAATTTGTGGAGTAAACAGATAACTGCAACATATTAGGTATTCAAACAACGTCTTTAATTATTGTCGGTTGACGTGTCGAGCATATCGATTTCATTATAAGTACGTGAAAATGATCCATTGAAAATTAAGATCATACTTCACAGGATCATTTCTGTAGTATGCATCGTCCCCTCCAGGTGCAAATCTGGAGTCGTCATTAGCCACGATGATGAGACTGGTCCATCTGCTTGAGCGTGAGATCGCTGGTCATCTGTCGCTCAGCGATAACGGTGACTCAGCAACGATGATCGCTTCCGGTTCGCCGGATGGTAGATGGACTGCCCGAGTGGTCCAATTTAATTCACGTATTAAATTATGATTTGTACTTTGTTGCCCGTAAAATATGACAACTATTAAAATAATTGTGATAGTGTTAAACTCATTAGGTATATGTGTAACTCGCCGCGGTAAGTGCAACTCAGCCAACTACGTCGGATCGCGGACAACGCCAATTTGCGGCTGTATGTGCAAATATTAGATTTTGATATGCATGCTTGTACCTGATCTGCCCGATTAACCTTTGGCAACCAATAGGAATAATAAATACTCATTTCTACTAATTATTTCTCCTATAACCAATAGCAACGATTTTAAAAAAAAAAGTGTCCATCGTAAATCTCAAAATCTCTGTTTGAGCACATCCCCGGATTGAGCCTACTTGGTTCAATTGTGAATCTAAACCATTCAAGTACCTCTCCTTTTTTCTATTTTTATTATTTATTTATTTAGTTTCCATGGTAATTATGAAACACTCAATAATATTTAAATCGATATAATCTATTAATATTCGATATTATCGAATAATATTTTTCACGTTAAAAAAATTGGATTTTCCAAAATTTTCTTTCGTAAGAACCTTCTCCTGATAATTACAAACATCTTAACAAAAAATTGAGCCCAATCGGCCTAGCCGTTCTCAATTAATGAATTGTTATGCATTTTTGGCTCCATTTATATATATATAGATACCAATATATATCTGTGACATTGTATTAAAATTTAAAATGTTCAATGCTGATGAGTAGTTGGAAAACGAATCCCCACACTAGAAAAAAAATGCACAGTAGCATTATGCCAGGAATTGATAAAACATAAATAATTTATATGAATTATTTAATGAATTCTATATTAGAAATAAAATTAATATTGTATATTATGTTTAAAATAATAAATTGTCTTATGCCCGAAAAATACAATATTGGTATGTGTTAATAGTAATAACTAATAATAACAATTAGAATTATTTCATAAAGCATATCCACGACAATTATTGGGTGTGGTATCTTCACAGATTGTTTTTATTTTTTATAACATATATAATATATATATTGTATTGTTGTATTTTTAGGGTACAAGACAATTTTTAACATAATATACAATATTATTTTTATTTCTAATATATATTTTATAAAACCATTTTTATGAATTATTTATAATTAGTCAATCCCCGGTATTATTGTGCTATTGGGGATTTTTTCTGCAATTCTACTGATGTATCTATATTCTATACTATGATTGCGCAGTAATATAATGATAAATTATGTGTTGTGTCTATATAATGTATAATTAATATACCTATTGTGTGGTATTTACCGATCTACATAGACACATATAGGATACCAACCAAATTATATAAATTAAATTTCGAGTTATTAAAACTAAAATATTCTTAAATAAATTAAGTGGTTAGTAGTTAAGTACTTAGTTTGTTATTGGTTTCTACGAGGTACCTATAGTTACTACTTTAAAGGCGCGCACACACGAGAGCATAATATTACGAGCATGTCTATTCGACCTATTCGTGGAGAACGCTGACGAATACTTCCGAAATCCGAATGCTCGTGAACGTCGTCTACAAGCTCGCATAACGGGTCGCACACGAACGTGCGTAATCATTTGCTATTTTTGTTCACTCGTATGTAAGCGCCTTTATAAACAGCAATTGCTTGTGAAATAGGGATCAAAAAACTTGAAAATGTAATACAAGATTCCTCATTAGTTAATATAATATAGCAATTTAAAAATATAAAAGTTTCCTACATATTATGCACGATTTTTTTTATGAGCATTTAATTAAAATTTTAAGTTTGACAAAATTAATCATTATAACGAACATTTTCAAACTAGTTCGTAGTTAAAAAATGTATAAAATATTTAATTTTTATGCCTAAGGAATAAGGATAGACAATTTAAAAAATATTTTTACCATAACCATATAAGTAGTCATAATTAGTTTATATTGTAGTTTAAATTCTAAATAATATAATTACACAGTTTTCTTTTGAAAATTTCAAGTTCATATTTTTATAAAATTATATATTTAATTATTTAAACAAAGTATAAAGATATTAGTTTGTACCTATATAACCGAATAGGCGTGTACAACTATGTACAAGAAATAAGAACGATAACAGTGGTTAAAAAACAACAGAACAGTACCATGAAAAACACATGTTAGAAGGTACCCAGTGAAGCTACCTCTTCTTAGAATTTATGGAGGAGTGTTTTTTTTTTAAAGTAAATCCCTACTAGTCTTGTAAAGAATACTATTACTTTGTATTCCAAATACGTGTTTGAATAAAATTTTAAAAATATATTCTAAATATTTAGAGTTTAGAGTTTAGAATATATTTTTTACTCCGCTAATCTTTATCAGTTTGGAATGGTTGAAAATAAAAATAAAAAACTTTTTTTCAAAAAGTATTGAAAATAGTATTTCAATTCATTTATTCGAATTTCGAATACTATTCAAGAATGGTCCCTAAAAATCATTTACTTTTTAACCTTCTTAGTGGAATGTCTGGGATTTGGTTTGAGGAGGGGTGGGTGGAAGCTAAATTTACTATGGAGTTTTTGGAAAGCAGATTTGGTGATGCATTTAACATAATTGATTTTCAGTTAGTATGTGTAAAGTTTTGTTAGTAATATACCTACCAGGGAGATTTTGTTGGGCGAGTTTTGGCCACCACGCCACCACTTTCAGCGCACGGAGGGAGTATACTTGCCTTGGGTTAAAATGTAGTTATGGACCTTGCAGTACAATGTACCTATTTTGCCTATACAATACGCCGGACAACACATTATGTTGGCAAGAAGTAGGTATGTAAAACAATTTATTCAGTACTCAGTACTCACCAATCATCATCAGTAATTACGGCAGTTGTAGCGTAGTCTATAACATAGAATGAAAGCCAAGAGGTATTAAATATTTAACAATTTAATATTTTCTTATATTTTTGATTATATAATAACATATAGTAATAATAAACTACTAATAACTAATAAAACTAATATAACATTCATATAGTGACTGTAAGAACTTAGAAGGTCTAGGAGTCTCCTCGGGTAAATACGTTTTAAAAATGAAAAAACTAAATTAATTATAAATGTATGTTTAATTGAAAGTTAGGGACAGCAGGATATTTCAAATATCAATTACAATAATTAAATACAATAAAATATACATATATAAATGCATGTGAATATGTGAGATATAATTACACGGCGTTCAACAATACCTAATATGAGGTTCATTTTTGAATCTTCACCGATCATACATATTTATAGTTGTACAAAGTACAACATTCCGAAAATGTTATATTAATTATTATAATTGTACGTTTACATTTTATTTGAAACCAAAAGTTTCCAGCTCCTCTCCCTTTAATTACTCAAAACACTGTATTGAAGGTCAACGAGCAGAGCCAATGGCATATTATGTTAAACTACGAATGAATAATAAGGTATATACACATAGCGTTCAATCGTAATATTTTAAATAAATGTTTAATAATATATATTATTAATTAGGTTATACCATAAAGATTAAATAATTCGTAGTGATCTACATTTGAATGAAATATTGTAGATTTTGAATTTCTACATACAAATATACAATTCACAAAGAATTCTAAGAAATAATATATTATATCACCCAGTATAAATCTGTGGATTTATCATATTATAATATTTATCACCTATGGAAAATGCCGATCCTTGCCATTCGTCTGAGACAATTAACGATTCTAATATTTTCAATCAACGAAAATTGCAGTAGTCGACAGCTACACGCCTGCACTCAATAATATATAATTTGTGGTACAAATATATAGGCTTCACCGGTGTAGTCGATATATACGTAAGTTTGTTTTCATATTCTTTTGGTGATTAATGTATTCTTTAAACATGAAATAAATATTTATTGCCATGTACAATCTGTTCGGGTGACGTAGACGCATATTTATTCCCGTGGGCTCAATACATAAAATACGAGTACACGAACAACTTAATAACGTCGTTATCGTTTCGCAGGTCGTATACTATACTAATAATAATATATTTTTTATTATATCATTGCTTATAAATTGTTAAAGCGTATTATAGCATATTTAATCAATGTACGTATTTAGTATTTCAGTATCTAATATAGGTATAAACCATGAAGATATTTTTGTCCTTTATATAGTGTTCTACATACTGGCGATTTTATATGTCCCACAAAATTTAAAAGACTTAATTATTTTTATTAATATGTACGTATAAGCTAGATATGTAGTTCATACTGTAACCAAAAATCTAAAAAATATATAAAACAGTGTTTTTTTTAATACATAGATATTTTAAGTTAAAATGGATAAAATATTATTTATTTAATATTTGAATACTATGTTATTTTGTTGAAAGTTTATAATTTATTTCTAAAGAGACTTTCAAAATATTTAGTTTAATATACTTAACTATATAGTTAACAACAATATTATAATACTTATTATATCTGAATTCTAAATAATAAATAAAATTCATAATAACATGAATAATATAAAAATAAAATAATTGAATATGGGTATCAATAATCTTTAATGATGAATTAATATTATTTGCATAAAACAATGCATTATTTTGCATATCAATATATCATCATACAATCATCAGTGAATATAGAAAATAATAAATTAATACCTACATATTATGTAAATAGGATGGTTTTGGAACCGATGCATACATGTGCATACTGTGGCACTAAATACGACCTTAGATCATTAGATGCATACTAAATCTGCGAATTGTTTTAATGACTTAAAGTTAGAACTCAATAATTACGTAACATTTTGTCCATAATTAATTTTTTGTTATTTTTATTACATTATTATGTGGTGTGTTGCTGCGTGTCTAAATGTATAATAATGAGTAACAACACGTGATGTAATGTAGGCATAGACTCATAGACATATTAATATGTCTATGAATGTAGGACAAACAGAATCATATCATGAAATATTTTTCCATACTTTTCCATGATATGATTTGGCTTGTCCTACATTACATTGCGTGTCATTACTCATTACTCATTATTTGTACACATTTAGACAACGAAGAAACACACCACATAATAATACAATTAAAATAACAAAAAACAAACTACGAATAAAGTTTTACTTCATTACTGAGTTCTAAATTCTAGTAATGACTAGAATATGTAATGACATATTAATGTCTTAAATCTTAATAATATTACAATTTTAGTCATTTTATAATCACTTTCAAAAGTATTCTAGATTTATACGAAGAATATCAAATTTTAATGTTTGTATATTTTTCATTTTTAAATTGTAAATATATTGCACAGTTGTTCAAAAGAATCCAAAATAAAAAAAAACAACGCTTTTTCGATTTTAGGTCATCAGTCATCTCTAATCATTAATTAATTACATATTATACTGAATATCAAATAAGCAAAATTTAAGGTCACTTCAAACAATTCCGTACCTACTACCAAGGAAGTGGTTTTTATAATTTTTTAATTAGATATACCTACTATTATTTAGTATTTTAGTATTTAGGTTCCTACTTTAATTGTAATTAGGTAGTTGTTTTAATTTATAATTTTCAGTTGAATTGTTTATTAAAAGAAGTTTTTTTTTATCAATGACAATCCTAAATCACTGTTTTATGTAATTAATTTTTTAAAGGTTCAATCTTTTTTCGATTTTATTTTTGATAGTTTTTATTACAAATATATGGTTTAAGTCACCATTAAAGTATTTTAATTGAAACAACACTATTTTACTTTTTTTACCTATCAATTTTTGGTCTTAAATTTTTTACAAAGTTTAAGTGGTTTTAGGGCCTTACGCGACAATACATTATTTTTTTCAGATATCTTTTTCACAGCCCAGAATAAGAAAAATAATGTTAAAATCGTGTTAAGTCACCTAGATTGACGGTAGTAAAGGTAGTGTTCAATGCCGTGCACGATTATGTTACGATGATATTTAGTCACTCAACAGCTGCAGCAGCTGCAGCTGGAGTTATCACGTCCCATGATAAGAAACTAAAAAATTGTATGGCCGTGCCTGTATCTCGTACAGTCATACTATTCTTCTTAGTCCTATTCTATAACATAAACTGCAACCGATAATACTGTTTGTTTTGTCTATATTTTTCGTCTTGTTTACACTGTAAACGCAAAATAAACGTTTTTCCCATTGTTGACAGCGCTGAAATTGACTTCACGTTACTACTTTAGTCACTAGGTACCCTGGACGACACTTAGTACTGAATGGACCATACGTGAAACTCTCGGATTATGGCGACATATTAATATTAACATCTGTTACCGTTGTGGGTAAGTAGCAAGAACTCGTATTGTTCTATATAACAGATGTATGTACACAACTACTCTACAACAGTAGGTAATAATTAATAATATTTGTACGTAAACGCACTGCCTACCAACTACTGCTGCTACATTATCGAGTTAAACCACTTGTTGATTTGTTTTAACATTCATTATAGCCCATATTCTATAGGGTGTACGACCGTACGATAATAACGAAACACGCGCAAAACCAACACGCCGACACAATGTAAAACGTACTCAATAAAGTAATACTTATTTTCGTCGTTTTAATAGTGGAAAGTGCAATGGCCATAATATTATTATTGTGTGCGATGTGATTTATTAGTTTTTACTTCGTATTAAAAATAATAGGTCAACTTTGATAATAATACCCACGCAAATATTTCTCGATCAATCTTTGTCATAAATGATTGAAATATTGTATTTATAAGCAGTAGGTACCACATCACGTCATTATTATTCCATTATATATAATAGATATAATAATTTTGTTAGTGATTTACCAAATTTGTTGAGAGCTGTTTGCTTTAATGAAGTTTTGTATTTTTAATTTTTTAATTAGATATCTTTGATATTTATAACTTTATAGTTGATTAAAATGGCGGAATACGCAGAGTACCGGCAAAATAACTTGGATAATGTTTTAAATTATAACTACGGTGTCGAGTTATTCCCTGGTTCCAGTCATAACCCAGTCATAAAAAAAAATACTCGAGAAGAAGCTTTGATTAAATTAAAAAAGTTGCTCAGGAATAATGGATTTGCTTTTCTAGCCGGTAAGCTGTAATATAATTTTGTAATTTACCAATTAATAAATAAGTTAACTAAATATTATAGACTATTAGATGTTATAGTATTATATTATACAAATTAATGTAATTCAATACCAAATATTTTTTTAATCCTATGTATTAAATGTTAACTTATATACTGTTTATTTATAAACTTCTACAAATTATTTGTTAATTAGACAAGACAATTATTGTCAGGTACTTGTCATTTGTCTTAAATTATTATTATTTGAAATTACCTATTAAGACCATTCATAATTAAACCACTTTATTTAACAAGTGTTATAATATATTACAGGTAAACAAACATTGTACACTTATAAAAATGTCCTAATTATACTTAGGTATCTGTAATCTAAATGTTTATTGTTTATGTAAGGTAGTAATATTCATAAATACCTGGTAATTGTTTTACTACTGTTATACTATTTTATGGTAATTTATTACTATTATTTTAAGATATTTCTACTTATTGAACATCTCATCAATTAAATTCAGCAGTTCTAAACTTACTATTTAAATTCGCGGGCCACATATTTGACATGTCTAGTGTATACTATATAATAGCCACTAGGTGTTAACAACTAGAAGTTACCTTGTAAGCTGTATTGAAAAGTTTGTAAATATAATAGTATTCGGTTGATCATATTGTGTTAGGATTAAAAACTAATACCTACTCAGGTCTCAGATATAGAAATATAAAAATAAATATGTAAATTATATAAGTAATTATAGTTTATAATCTAAATATATTGAAACATAATTATTTTAATTTAGTTGAAAGAAATGAAATGAAGAAAATGTTCCTATTTTGCTAAAATAATGTGATTCTGAACCATTAAGAGTGGACGGAGTCCATCACCATCACCAATATGTCTATCATAATACCATCTCATGCAGTCATGCCTGCTATTTTATAAGACCTATGTGCTTACGTGCATACAGGTCTGCTGAGCATGTTTCTGAACTTGAATAGGGTTCTTTAAGTTTTGTAGGAAAATGTGTGTGTTATATTAAAGTTTAAAATTAATAGAAATTCGAGGTTTAATAAATATCAAATTTACTTTACACAACATAAATATTATACATTATAGATGTAATATTAACCTTATATTATTATAATTATAATTTGTAGCTTATAAATATTAATTTTTATATTTATAATAAATACCTTAAATACCTATCAAAGTTTATTAATGTTTCAGTATTTATATATATATATATTTATTTTTTTATTGTCTACATAGGTAGGTACCAAAATAATTTAGATACATTTAACATAATGGTTTGCATTTTATAGCTTACATAATAAGTAAAATAATTAATAATATGCTTTTATAGGTCAAATATGTTATCATTGGAATCATTATGATTTATATAATTGTGTAATTAATAACATAATATGTTATAATAAATTATATTTATTAGGTATATTGCAATTGCATGCTTAAAAGTATCTTATCATATATTATATGAATTACTTACTGATAATTATTAATTAATTAATTTATAAATACCTATTGGTCTAAAAGTTAATTGATTTATATCATTTTTATCAGTATTTGTAATTTTTATGGTTTGAACAAACACATATTGAAGGATACAGTATACATCACACAATAAATGTCTAAATAATTATTTTTACATTTAAGTAATGTTTACTTGTGTATGATAATATTAAACAATTTTCCTAACCTGAATTTATGAATGTCAATAGAATGGAGTAAATGTTCATAATTATTTTTAAATTATTCACCAAATCACTTTTCAAATGTTGAAACTATAATATTATTAAAAAGAATAGTTAATATTGACCAAAATGTATAAACATAATTTTCTAATTGTTTAAATCATAAATGTATAGTTAATAGATTTCAGAAAAGTAGGTCATCTATTCATATAATATATTCATTCATTTCATAATTAATACTAAAAATAAATACTTAACTACCTCAATTATGATTTTAAAAGCGATGGATAAAGAGATTTAAGACTTATCAGTTATCACTAATGTTGCTTTTCTGAGAAATTAAATATAGTAGAATCTATTTAATTGGGACAAATCAACAGAATCCGGCAGAGTCCAGAACAAATATATTTGATTAATCATGATAGTCGGCTAATAGGGGCTAATAAGTTATAAATCATGATGTCTTATGGATCCCAATGTGTACCTAACCTATTAAGCGGATTCCACTGTACTGAAATAATATTCATTAGGTATAAGATTTTGGGTTTCTTTAAAAGTGTATCTGATTTTACCTGATACTTATTAATGTAGTAACTTTTTAATTATTTTCTCTGATGGAATTCTATTACTACAATTTATAAACATTATTTATTATCTCCAAAAATATAAAATGTATGATTTTTACTAATATAAGTATGACTAATTATTTATTTGTTTCATATATTATGTATATTTAGAAAATAATAAAGAAGCATTTATACTGATGTTCTTGTATGCACGGAAAATGAATGAGAGTAATGCATTGGTATTGATTCAAAATTATTATCAATTTAGAAGGGAACATGATCTATGGTTTCGTCGATTAGAACCTTTTGATCCAAAAATTCAAATGGCTATTCAAGATGGTTTCCCTTCTGTACTTTCAAATTTGGATAGGTTAATATAATTAATTTTCTATTTAAAATATTAACTTTTTAGTTACAATTGAGATTTTATTTAAATTCAAATTGTATTAAATATGTTTTTCCTTTGTTTGTAGAAGAAGTCGTCGTGTTCTTTTTATGGTTTGCTCTCAGTGGAACACTGAACGTTATTGTTTACTGACTATATACAGAGCATTATTAGTATCTCTAGAACATTTGATCCAAGATGTGAATACTCAGTACAACGGTTTTGTATTTATTGTTGATTGGACCAATTTTACTGCTCGCCAGACAATGAACATCAGTCCAAGATTGTTACATGTAATGCTACAAGGATTACAAGACTGTTTTCCTGCAAAAATAAAAGCTGTCCATTTTATCAACCAACCATGGTATATTGATGGCCTTATGTCAGTCGTCAAACCATTTTTAAAAGAAAAAACGAAAAACAAAGTAAAAATATTTAAGAGTTACGATTAGAATTAGAATTTTACATAATATTATATATAATATACATATATATATAATGGTTTATCAACCATGCTTACCCCATATTTATCTTTTAATAATACATTTATTCAAATAAATGAAACTGAATTTTTTGATTTAATTTAAGAGGATGCTACTCATGCTACTCATGCGTTTGTTGTCTGCGTCTTACAAGCGTGCGGCACACCAAATTTCTGTTCACTAGTGTGCTGTTGATTTTGATATTAGAGTGAATTTAAATCTTTTATCAAACTTTTTGGTAAGGACATTATCTGTGCTTATGCACCAAATTTTATTCGATATTTAATTTTCAAGCGAGATAAGCATTTTTAACTATTGATATTTCACATATCTTGCTTGAAAATTAATATATCAAAAAAATTGCCAATACTTAACTATAATGTTCTTACCTAAAAGTTTGATAATAGGTCAATTCATTCTAATATCAAAACTAACGTCTTACTAAACTAGTTAACAAAA
The DNA here is from genome assembly GCA_027563435.1 of Nasonovia ribisnigri. Classification (NCBI taxonomy): domain Eukaryota; kingdom Metazoa; phylum Arthropoda; class Insecta; order Hemiptera; family Aphididae; genus Nasonovia; species Nasonovia ribisnigri. The sequence goes on along the minus strand of JANEHU010002984.1, from coordinate 9,931 downwards.
ATTTGACATGTCGTACGTGTGTAAGACGGAGAAAACAAAGAATGGATAAAGACTGTATAGTGATATAACCTTCTTTTTTTCAAATTTCAGTGGTTTTCAAATGAAAACTGCTATTTTTTCTGGACATTGTCAATCTCTCTGTTTATTATATATATATTATAGTACATAAATGAAATAATGTTTATATAATATGCTAATTAATTAATATTTACTTTTTTATCCCATAGATAATTTTGCATGGTTTGAATTTGAATACTCTACATGAATACTTTCCAAGAGATATTCTGCCTTCAGAACTAGGTGGAGAACAACCTCCATATGATTCAAGGATTTGGTTAAAAAGTCTTTTAGGGTCTTCTCTGGGAGTTGATTTATAATTTTATTTATGTCATTGGAATCTAATGCACATTAATTTTCTTAGCAAGGACAGGTCTAAAGATTTATAGTTATAATATTATAATATTTTACTTATATTATATTATTGTATTAGTATAATTTTATACAGAATATTTTTGTTCTGTAACTATAAATTATTTAAGTTATTTTTGTTACCGCATTTTTGTTTACTGCACATACAATTTTAAATTTCATACCTACTCTGTAATTTATTAATATTTAACATAGGTGGAGGTCTTATTGAATTTCTATTTCAACTATGGAAATATTTATTAGATATTATTACTGAGTGATAAACTTATTTTAATACATCACAATATTTATTATTGAGTATATTTTTAACTTTTTTTTGTACAGACATTTTTATTTTTATTATAATTACATATGGCTGAAACTGTGATACATTTTACGTCTATTCCAAAAGTATTTATCCTAATATAAGTTAATAATTTAGTTAAATTACTTAAATATGTTATGTCAGTATTAATACATTAGAACGGTGCTTTAAATTAGTTGTTGTTAATGTATTCAATAAACATTTTATTTTCATTTGTCATACAATATATATATATATATATTCATTATATACCTATATTAATATTTATATTTTAAAAAAATAAACAGATTTTTTTATTTATCAAGAAATTATGTTTCATAAAAATATATCTAACAATCAGTGGCGTGGCGAAGTGAAATATTTTACTGGGCAATTCATTTTTTGAATGACTTACCATTCCTTAACTCCTTAATATAATACTTATTGTTGAAGTTATTATTCTTATTAAATATAATTTTTCAGATGAAGTTAGTCTAATACTACAGCTTCTCACTAAATCTACCAGGGAAACTGCCCATCAAAATCACATTCATCAAGCCACTGCCCATAATGTTACCTTTTTTTTTAAGGACTTGAGATTCCTACTTCCTAGTCTGTAAACATTTTAATTTTGTTGCTTATAATCAAACAATGTTTGGTTTTAAATTATAACTTTGCTATAGTTAGGCTACTTTTTTTGTTAATTATGACTAGGGCTTAGATGTTTTTGACGGCTTATATTGTGATCATAACCAGAATTATATGAAAGAAGATATAATCGCCCAATATTTAAAATACTTATTTATTTAAATTAATTTATATAAGATTGTATTTATATTATGCCAAGTAAGCTATTATAATGACATTTTATAAAAACATTAAAAATATATTTTTTTATAAATTATTCACTATCTTTTGCATATTATTTAAGTATTTAAAAATATTTAACCTATTTTAAGGCATACAATTTCATATTTTTTAAATTTATTACATTAACTATAAGTCATAAACATTGTGTCATTAACATCCAAGCTCTAATTATAACTTGAGTCTTGATGTCATCTGTTTTTCTATATCATTTATATAAACTAATTTTATAAACATATTTATATATACCTATTACATTTTTATATGTTTGTATAAATTTATAAGTTTATGTATTTTTATATTTGTGAATACATATTTTCATTGTGCACAAAATATTGTAATTCAATTAAACCTCATCATTTTGTATTTGCTTAAACAAATTGCCTCTGTGGCTATGTAACAAAAAATATGAACAAAGACCAGAGATATTCAAACTTTTTCATCCCACGGCTCCTTTGTGTGTTGGAAATATTTTGACAGCTTCCAAATTGTTATGAATAAATTGAAACAATATGGGTGATAGGTAATAATACCTAATGACCTTAGTACTATACTCTGTTCAGCGAGAGAACACGCAGCGGACCGATGAAATTCAGTTCTTCCCCTCACGGCACGCTATCAAAGGTTGAGTTGATGCGCAGAATCGGCGTTTTCTCTCGCTGTACAGTGTCGGAGTATATAAATAAAACTTCAAATGGACGACTGTGTTTCTTTTGTCGTTTCCATAATCGCTATGATGATTACAAATAATATTTTTATTAATAATGTAATATTTCATACCTACATTAATTTTGATCTCCGGTTCTTTGACATATTGACACGACTCCCTTAGTCTCTTCACCAACGATTCGTCCGGGAGCCGTGATTCACAGTTTGAATACCTTTCACACTCTACAGTCAGCAATAGATCATTAGTTATTGAGAACATTTAATAGGATTTTGTCCTGAAATATTCAACCGGGATGAGAAAAAAAAGTATACCTTGATAATAAAAAAACATCATTGATCTAGATGACATCATTGATCTGTTCAAAGGGTTCACAGCCAACTTTAAAAAGTGTGCTCCGTGCCACTGTTAAGACGTCTCCTAAAATAATAGCCACATTTCTACTATTTCAATTTGGCCAACTTAACCAAAGTTAGTGACGGCAAAGTTGACAGCATCTAAAATATGTGAACTTCTGCAGTAGCCACTAGCCAGTAGTGCATCTCCGACAGTCTGATCTCTTTAGTCTTTTTGGACTCGGTCTTTGACCACGAGCCGTCATCAACATTCTGCATGACGATTTCAAAGACATCGTCAACACTCGGCCCGCAAATCACTTTACACAATACATTCTCACGTATATTTTATTAAGGATATAGAAGTTAAGGTAGGTAGGTACTCGTTTCAAAATCAACACCGTTATAATAAAAACTTGTCATTTTGCATCATCAATACCTATATTGCATATTATAATATATTATAGGAAGTTAATATTTTTCATATATCTTTATCGTTTGTATATTATAATAACCCGCTGTAATAACAATTATCATTAATTTAATTGTTGTGCTGTAGTATTTTTATTTTGTTTCAAATCTAGATGTAGAAATTATACATTCCCTGTGTATACTATTCAGAGTAGTTATAGGTAACTAATATAGGTAGTTATGATCTAAATAATATCAATGATCATAAATGCTACTAGTATTTATATACCTACTAGTAGTATAGGTACTATAGTATTTATAATCAATGATAATATTTATATTAAACATTTAAAAGTGTCTACCGTTCACACAGACTTCGAAATTACACTAGATAAGGAACTCCAATATAATTTATATCTTCGGATGTTGATAAAAATGTCAGAAATTACTCTTAGAGTTAGAGATCACATGAAGATTTAGAGAAGTTAAAAAACACGTCCGATAGATGGCGCTGAGCAATTTTTATTTTTTTATTACATGTCATCTAAACTATAAATTTATTTTTTATATAAATGATGAATTTTATTAGTTGACGACGAAATCCAACAGATGGCGTTTATGTTATTTATTTTTAAAAGTATTAAAAATCGTTATTAATCCGTGATTAAACCTCAATAATAACCGAGAACCGATCGATATTTGATGTTATTCTAACACAGTATTATACGGATAACATAATTTGTGGAGTATAACAGATAACTACAACATATTAGATATTTAAACAACTTTTTCAATTATTGCCGGATGACGTGTCGAGCATATCGATTTCATTATAAGTACGTGAAAATGATCCATTGAAAATCAAGATCATACTTCACAGGATCATTTCTGTAGTATGCATCGTCCCCTCCAGGTGCAAATCTGGAGTCGTCATTAGCCACGATGATGAGACTGGTCCATCTGCTTGAGCGTGAGATCGCTGGTCATCTGTCGCTCAGCGATAACGGTGACTCAGCAACGATGATCGCTTACGGTTCGCCGGATGGTAGATGGACTGCCTGAGTGGTCCAATTTAAAAAACGTATTTAATTATATTTTAACATTCATTTAATGGTCGGATATTCGACTGTATTTATTTATATTAAAAATTGTACAATTAGGTACCTAGGTCATTAAAATATGATGGTGAAATCATTGCTGGGCCTTATTAAGCATACACATTATATGGCACAAACCGTATACAATACTATATAATATATTTGGAATTTATATTTGTAGTAAATGTTGCATCCACTTTTTGAAATCAATATATTTTCATGTCCAGGTATAGGGAAATTCATTCATATTGTGAATTTTAATGAAAATACATGAAATGCCTAAAGTATATGTGTAATTTATTATTTTAAGACAAATTTATGACCTATTTAAAGTTATTTAAATTTTAAACTATATTAGGTTATGTAAATGTTTTATAAACAAAAAAATAAATTTTAGATTCTGAGCGGAGCGATGAATGTATTGATTTTACAATGATGTGTGTTTTTTTTTAAATTTTAAATTTTTTTATTTATTTATTTATTTTTTTTATTTTTTTATTTTTGTGTCTGTCATCACGTTTTAGGACAGAAAAAATGCTTCGATTTTCTTTAATAGTACCTTTTCTGATAGGAAAGTGAATCTAGTTGGTACTTCGATTTCTCTTGTAGCGATTTTCTTATTTTGTTGCAATTCAAAAGCAAATAACTGTAGATGCATGAAAATTTCACTGAATGTTTATATTAGCTATTTCTATACACCATCTAATTTTTAATATATTTTGACTGTTTTTCAGCTTTTTACGGACGATTTCAATTTTCAAATTTTTTAGTTTTTTTTTCTATTAATATCAATAAAATTTTATTTGTTGGGCCAAAATTAATGAAAATTTAATACAAGGCTCCTGATATATTGTTACAATAGCAGTTGAAAAATATTAAAAATACATAGGCACACATTTTTTTTATAAACATTTAAAGTTTAAATTTTGACAGAATTCATCAAAATCTCGAAAAGTTTCAATCATTGTAATTAAACAATTATAAAATGGTCAGTTTTTATAACTAAGGATTGAAAATTTAAAATAAAGATTCTAATAAATAGTAAATACTGTAATCAAAAAATCTAAAAAATATATAAACACAGTTATTTTTTACAGACATTTTAAGTTTAAATTTGGACGAAATTACATATTAAAATTAATTTTAACGAGTAAAAGTATATATTATAATATTTTTCCAGCATCACTGATAATTTTAGGTTTATAATTAAATAATATGAATAATATTAATTCAACTTAGCAGTCTGTAAAATAACAATATCAATATAATTTAAAATATCCTAGACTGACATACCGTCTCCGCTCAGAATCGTTTTTCGTATACAATGATATTATATCATTGAATTCAAATTTAATACCATCCATTATAGTACAGTGATCTACTTGTAGCCTACTGTACAGCGGAGCGACATCCACTTGACCCCCCTTTTTTTCTATAAATGTCAATAAAATTTTATTTGTTGGGTAAAAAATCTTGAAAATTTAATAGTAGGCTTCTAATATATAGTTTCAAAGGCAGATGAAAAATATTGAAAATCCGTAGTCACAATTTTTATTTATATGTAATCAAAGTTCAAATTTTGACAAAATACGTAAAAATGACGAAAATGTGCAATTTATTTTGAGTTAGAAATTCATAAAAATTTTTCTTTTTATATCTAAGGTTTGAAAATGTGATACAAGAATCCTTATAAGTTTGCCTAATTTTATCAATAAAAAAAAGTTTATAAGCAAGTCATAATAAATTTTTATGAGCATTTTAAGTTTAAATTTTTACAAGATTAGATATTCACTCGATTTCTCATGTAGCGATTTTCTTATTTTGTTTCAATTCAAAAACGAATAACTGTAGATGCATGAAAATTTCACTGAATGTTTATTTAAGCATTTTCTATACACCATCTAATTTTGAATATATTTTGAATCTTTTTGAGCTGTTTACGGACATTTTCAGTTTTCAATTTTTATAGTTTTTTTTTCAATAAATATCAATAAAGTTTTATCTGTTGGGCCAAAAAGTGTAAAAATTTAATACAAGGCTCCTGATATATTAATACAATATCAGTTAAAAAATATTAAAAATACATAGGCACAATTTTTTTTTATAAAGCATTTAAAGTTCGAATTTTGACCAAATACATCAAAATCTCAAAAATTATAAATTATTGTAATTAAACAATTATAAAATGGTCAGTTTTTATAACTAAGGATTGAAAATTTAAAATAAAGATTCTAATAAATAGTACATACTGTAATCAAAAAATCTAAAAAATATATAAACACAGTTATTTTTTACAGACATTTTAAGTTTAAATTTGGACGAAATTACATATTAAAATCAATTTTAACGAGTACAAGTATATATTATAATATTTTTCTAGCATCACTGATAATTTTATGTTAATAATTAAATAATATGAATAATATTAATTCAACTTAGCAGCTACCGTAAAATAACAATATCAATATAATTTCAAATATCCTAGACTGACATACCGTCCCCGCTCAGAATCGTTTTTCGTATACAATGATATATCATTGAATTCAAATTTAATACCATCCATTATACATTTATACAGTGATCTACTTGTAACCTACTGTACAAGTGCAGAGCGACATCCACTTGACTCCCTTTTTTTATTTTATTTTACATTTTGAGCGAAGTGATGAATGTATTAATTTTACAATGATGTGTTTTAGATTCTGAGTGGAGCGATGAATGTATTGATTTTACAATGATGTGTTTTTTTTTTTATTTTATTTGTTTATTTTTTTTTTTGTCTCTGTTATCACCTTTTAGGACAGTAAAAATGCTTCGATTTTCTTCAATAGAACCTTTTCTGATAGAAAAGTGAATCTAGTTGGTACTTTGCGGGGTCAACAATTTTCCCAGTAGTTTTGAAAAGCGTCGTGAAAAACAAATGAAAAATTAAGGAAAAACGGGAATTTTACAGAAAACCAATTTTCGACAAAATCGGTTATTTTAAAACAAATATAATTGAATTATTTGAATATTAAATACGAAGTATACTTGTATCAGTTATGTGCCGTCTGCTAACGCGTACAATATAAATATGTAATGTTAGTGTCGAACAGCACAATCTCAATTAAATTAATTTCTTTTGACGTTTTGTAATAACTAATAGGTATACCTAGTATAGGTATACATGTTTTTAACAAAACGAGAAATGTCAGCTTAGCTATAATGTTAGGCCATTCAACTCGTTTACAATTTTACACGTTACTATGCCAAATACAAGTGAAGTGATCATTGAACAGCAAATATCGCAACTAAAAATTGATAGCAGTAGCCAATAGGTATCTTTTTTTACAGATAATTTTAGTTAAAATTTGGATGAAATTATATATTTAAACAGAGAATAATGGTTTTAGTTATTTTGTTGTAACATAAACATATTATACCTACATAGTTTATTTGCAAGTCAGTGTGTAGAGTTTTATTAGTACATATATACCAAGGAGTCTAAAGAGATTTTTTTAGTGTTTTAATGTTCATTGTGATTTTACTTTCGCAACTTGTTTTAAGTTTCATGAAAACAAAATAGTTATACTTATTAGTTGTTGCATTAATTCCCGTTTGACTATATTTTTGTCCAAATAAATCGAATAACAAATATGTTTATTTATTACAAGTTACAAGGATTGTGTTTACGTTTACATCGTTGTCGATATTCGAGAATCTAGATGTATAGTACATAATTTATAATATTATATTATAGTAAATTATAAACTAGTTCCTACATACACGTTTATAAGACGTGTAAGTGGCAATTTTACAAGTGTATAAGTATGAGTGTATGACGCAGGGAAATCTGGTATATAAATTAAATATATCCGGAAATTATTACCTACAATATATTTTTTTTATAAATCACGCCACGTTAAACTCGTTGATCAACATTATTGCGGACTTGCAAAACAAAATGCGTAAAAATTTGAAACCAGTTTTTGCTTGAACCAGCGTATTTCTATTTTATAATATTATATAAAAACAGTGTCATAGTATAAATTATTATTATATACAATTATACAAACCGCGCGTCATAACATAATAGTAGATACTTATATACTTGATCTCAGTGCCGACGTTTTTGTTTTTTTGATGGAATAATATCCGCGATAAGATTCATTATTTCCAAGATATTATTTTAAATTTTGCAATACATATGAAAATAAATTATGTACAACAGGCATAAATGATAATAAAAAATAAATGCATAAGCCAAGTTAGGATGTCTCACCACCCTTATTATGGCATGTGACGCAACTAGTCAAACTGGAGACCCAGTGTCACTTTTAATGAAGGGGCCCTAATTTGAAAACGTGGGATTGTTTTGGGTTCAGGTGCGCGTGATGGTAATCGCGGAAAACTGCCTTCCCTTACATATATTCATATAGATATTTGACCGTAGCATTACAATAATAAATGTGGCACCAAAACAGGAGGGGCTTAATATATAGTCAGCATATTATTGTAAATAATAGGTACCTATATATTATATATAATATGTACCTATATAATATAATATGTGCCTACTGTATATAGTATTATGTTTATAAGATCACACCAAAAATACTTCGTTGTACCTAACTCCATCTAAAAATAGTTAAGTTAAAAAAAAAAATTACTAGAGATCAAATCTTTAAAAGACGTGATATAATATGGAAACTAAGTAAAATGCCATTTTATAATATTACAAATACCTATGACGACAAATATAAGATCAATTATAATGTTAAATACTTAATTATAGACTATAGTCAACATGTTGTTTAACTATTTGGTAGGACGTATATAAGTATATACTTGAATAAATACAAATAAGTAACCATACTATGGTCAATATAGTATTTTTCGTAATTAATAATGAATAAACAATATGATGACTAAGTATTTAACATTACAATTGATCTTATTTATCGTCATAGGTATTTGTAAATATTATAAAATAGCATTTTACTTAGTTTCCATATTATATCACGTCTTTTAAAAATTTTATCATTACTAAATTTTAGATTCTGAGCGGAGCGATGAATGTATTGGTTTTACAATGATGTGTGTTTTTTTTTTTAGTTTTTTTTTTATTTTTTTTTTTATTTTTTTAGATTCTGAGCGAAGCGATGAATGTATTGGTTTTACAATGATGTGTGTTTTTTTTTTTATTTTTTTTTTTATTTTTGTGTCTGTCATCACGTTTTAGGACAGAAAAAATCCTTCGATTTTCTTCAATAGTATCTTTTCTGATAGGAAAGTGAATCTAGTTGGTACTTTGGGGGGTCAAAAGTCAAAATTTCCCAGTAGTTTTCATGAGCGCCTGGAAAACAAATGAAAAATTATAGGAAAAACGGGAATTTTTACGGAAAACCAATTTTCGACAAAATCGATTTTGGTTTTTGGTATGACTCTAAAAGAAATGACCGTAGAGACATGAAATTTTGACCGAATGTTTATAAGCATTTTCTACACACCATATCATTTTCAAAATATTCTGACTTATTTTGAGCTGTTAAAGGACATTTTCAGTTTCCAATTTTTTTAGTTTTTTTTTCTATAAAATGTCAATAAAATTTTATTTGTTGGGTAAAAAATCTTGAAAATTTAATAGTAGTCTTCTAATATATAGTTTCAAAGGCAGATGAAAAATATTAAAAATCTGTAGTCACAATTTTTTTTTATAGGTAATCAAATTTCAAATTTTTACAAAATACGTAAAAATGACGAAAATGTGCAATTTATTTTGAGTTAGAAATTCATAAAAATTTTTCTTTTTAAATCTAAGATTTGAAAATGTAATACAAGATTCCTCATAAGTTTGCCTAAT